>JAOEHY010042216.1:0-41431 GCA_025447955.1 Psilopsiagon aurifrons
GCGCGGCCGGGAGCGCGGCGGGTGCCCGCGGGCCCGGCTCTCCTCACGGGGACTCCCGGACTGCCCTGGACTCCAGTAAGTGCCTGGGCCCGGGGCGGCGGCGCTGAGGCGGGGCCGGGGGGCTGAGGCTGCGGCCACGGGGGGCTGGGGCGGCCCGGCCGGGCTCAGTGGGTTGGGGCGCTTCCTTCCGCGGCTGCCTGGTGTTTGACCGGGCAGGGCACTGTCCCGTTCCCTCGGCCTTTGTGTGGCTCGTCGGCCGTAACCGCGTCGTGCTTTTCCTTTCCCTCCTCCCGCTCCTTTTTCTTCCTTTTCGTTTTCCCTCGACGTTGCCTTGGCGTGGGGGCTTCACCTCGGGGCACTGCATAGGAGGCCGTGTCGTAAGTGCCATGGTAATGCAGTCCGGGCTGTGTCCCATCCCCAGAGGTAAGAGGATGATCTCATTACCCCTAATAAATAAATATAGTATTTTCGTCTGCTCTCTTCTTTTGAACTTCGGTCTTTGAGCATGATGGGAAGGAACGATTTTATCTGGGCAGAGCCCTGCAGTGATGGTGCCTAGGAGGGTGTGGGCTCCCCGGGCGCCCTGCTTGCCGGTCCGGGCCTCTCTCGGTTGTGCTCCCGTTCGGTATTGAAATCTCAACCTGCAGCTTCAGGGAGAGCTGAGTGTGTTTGGGACAGCCAACACTGAGTGTTGCTACTGTGCTTTTATCTCTCAAAGGCTCTGGTTCTGGAGACGGTTGCTTTGGAAAGCTGTTGCCTGTGCTGTCGATGCAAGCCTGTGCCTCAGAGTTGTGCTCTAGCTTAGTCGTAACGTTCGCCGCTTGTTTGCTGAAGCAGAGTGTCTTTAAATAGATACCTTGACTACAAATGAATGTTAAACTGTAACTGGTGTTGTTATATTAGCAGTTTTTAGCACGTGTAAAATTCCAGATAGGTAGTTAACATGCTATTAACCTAATAGAGCCTTATATGTTGTATGTATTGTGCAGTTCCCTTAGGTGTAACTAATGCATAACCTTCATAAAAGGCATTGTATTATTGCATAAAGTGTTCACAAAATAACATCAAGAGGGCAGCAGTTTCTCTTTGAGGAATAGGCTCCTCTTTTGAGGCCTTTCTTAAATAAAAAGGTCTGCTTTTCACTCATCAGTGTACTGTTTCAGTTTACAAACAAGCAAATAGAACAGTTTGTCTTTAAGTGGGGAAACAGCTATTAATTTGTTAGGCCAAGCATGATGAATTAGGCATGAGCAGAATAGCTGCTTATCTGAGTAAAGCTGGGGGGAGAATGGCTTCTTATTTCCTTTTTTATCCTTAAAAGCTAGATCTCTCCATGGTACACCTTCTTATAAAAGCACAGTACTTTTACAGAGACATCCCTGTCTATAGTAAGCTGAATGGCATCAGCTCTTTCGTTGCCTTCTGGCAAATTGCTTACTTTACTAAAAGAGGCCATAATGTGTGTAAAGATACATTTTCTGTTCTCTTCCCATTCCCCAGTTCCATATATGAGGTTGGAAGACAGAGCCATGGTTGATCACACAGCTTGGGCCTAGGAGGTGCCAGGAATAGCTTTTCCCTGTTGAATCCAGCAGAGTTGGGGTTTTTACTTTGATTTGTCCCCTTCCTTCTTATATTTGGGCTGTGTTCGTTATGATGCAGCACAAACACAGTCTATACTGAAATGGAACTGTGCATGGCAACATTGGCTGGTTGCTCTATCATGACTTATTCTCTCATAATTGATTTATTATACTGTGTTTTTAAGGATGCAGTTTTTAAATACTTTTTTATTTTAAATGGTTTTGGTTTGAAAATACTTACATGAAGTATCGTAAAGTTTTGTATCAGTGTATTTCACAGCTGGGTTACAGGTGCAACTTACAAGCAAACTCAGTAGTCCTTGAGAAGGTCTATGCATCTGGTTATGCATAGGAAGACTTCTTTTAAGTTTTATCATTTGCTCTTATGAGGCTCCACATTGGATACGTTTACAGGACACTTGCTGTGTTCTAGTAAGTCATAACAGTGGGTTTGGAACAATTGACTTGCCTTTCAGGTCCCTTCAGTCTCGTCTCCTATTTCTTGTTATTTTTACTAGAGAGAGTCACACAAGTAACAATACATGAAACTGTTGGGTATGTAAAGCAGAGAAGTAAAGCAGAGAAGTGTAGCAGAGCTGTTTTCCTGTTTGTCCATGAGTAAGTGTTAAAAAGTGGGCTGAAATCTCTCATGGTAGAGAGAGATTCTCAGCCTGGTTGATATTTGAAGGAGAGCCTTTTCATTCAGGGATGAATTTAAGCGCTGATGCTGCAGAA
Organism: Psilopsiagon aurifrons; assembly: GCA_025447955.1. NCBI lineage: Eukaryota > Metazoa > Chordata > Aves > Psittaciformes > Psittacidae > Psilopsiagon > Psilopsiagon aurifrons. Next base: position 2,319 of record JAOEHY010042216.1, read on the forward strand.
AGTGATGACTGAAGAGATAATACATGGGGGATTTGTGTATCACAGATTTCACTGAATACTAAACTGGGAGACAGCACTAAAGCAGAACTTCACATGACCCTCTTGTGTTATTTTTGCAGTTATTAAATATTGGTGATTTTATTTTGTTAGTGTAGAAAAATTTAATTTTGAGTTAGTAAATTATTTTCCTAAGCTATTTCTGTGTCGTGTAACTACGGTTGACTTTATGTTCCACTGTTTAGCTGGGCATTTCAAGGGCAGAAATAAAGATGCACAGCAGGTCACTGATAGGTATAGTGTAGTGTTTAAATGTTTCAGAGGAGCAGAGGTTTCCATATAAAGTAGAAAACAGACAAATAAGAACCAGTGAATGAAGCATCTTAATGCTTCCCTCATACTATCTCTGTGTTTATTCTTCCTCAGTACTAGTAACTGAGTGACAGCAGACAGACAGACAGACGTATGGGGAATAAGGAAGGCACGTACATGAGGAAAAGATCTGAATGCAGGAAAAGGCCTTGGTTCTCCAGGTAGCTGTGGCTGATTTCAGATGACAAGGGAGCTGTAACAGCAGAAATAATAAAGGGTGCCTGGATGTCAGAGAGTTAGTGTAGAAGAGAGGAAGTACAAAAGTCAGTTTTTATTGACTATAACAGATTAGAAAGAACTTGAGGACATTACTGAAATGTGAACAGATCTCCACTTGTAATGCAGCCTCCACTGTGCTGTTGGACATGGCCCAAACTGCCAAGCCTGCAAAATTCTTAATCTATTTCAGTAGATTTAGAATTCCATCAATGTCTTTATTACTAAATGTTTATGGTTATTTAAGCTGACAGTTATCATAGTAAATGTAGTTCCTTCAGAATGCAGCAAGCCAGCAGAATTGGGAAGTGAGTGTGTATGTTAAAGTGAGAAGTTTCCTTCCATGCTGTGGTATGTGCTTTCTCCTATCCAGCTGTACATCAGTGTTTGTCTGAAGAGTGGGATACATGAGCACATATCTTTCTTGCAAGGTTTTTTTTTTCCCCCCCATGATAATTATGAACAATAGAAACATTCTTAGAAAATACTTAATGGGGTTTGGAGCCAAGTGAACCTTTGTGCAGTTGCAGTGCATAATTGTGTGAAAATACAGGAAAATACAGTGCCAAAACACGGGAATGTAGGTAACTGGCTTTAGCATAAAATGCTTAAGAAGTGGAGCAAGTGCTGTATATGCACAGTAAACAATTCATGCAAGAAATACAACAGTCGGTATATGTATTCTTTTGGTTTTGAGCCTAAATGCAACAAGACATGGCTGGAATCTTTGCTCTTAATGCTTTAGAACTTTACATAAGAAACATAAAAATTCTAGAGTGCTTCCCTGCCTTACAGAAGTAGTGCAGCTGTTTTAAAATAAGTTGCCCTGTGAAGAGGTCAGAATATGGCTCAAGTTCAGGTTTTGAAGTTACACTTTGGTTCAGAGTATATCTGAAATGAGATACATTTGAGCTGTATCAAAATTTGTTTTACACTGACCGCTCAAATTAGGACTTTGAAAATGTGAATGTCTGAGGTCATCTTGATCTGTGCTGTAGCCTAACTTTGAGAAACACTGATATGTATTCATATATGGCTCAATTCTATAAATAACACTTTCCTCAGCACTAGGTAGGGCAGCAGGGTTTTGTTGCTGTTGAGGAAGGAAGCTTGGTTCATTGTCTTTGCACTAAGCAGCATTTTCTCCCTCCAGGGACTTGCAGAAGCATCTAGAATGTGTAGGTGTTTCTTTAATCTTGGAGAAGGAACTTATTAAGCTTTCTGGTGCAGAACTATATGAGCCACTTACTTTTAACAGATGTTATCTACATGAGTAGGGAGTTGCAGGGCTGGTAGACATTTGTGGCATTCAACAGTTTAAACAGTTTTCAGGTTTGAACATATGCCTTTGCCTTGAAAATCTGAATAGTTTCAAGTATTTTATGTAGAAGAAAGGTGGTTCAGTGGCGAGGTTGCTGCTCTGGGACTTGGGAAACAGGTTCAGCTCACTGTGTTGCCAAAAGCTTCCTGTGTGGCCTGGGACAAGCTGCTTCTCTGGCCTACTCATACTGAAACTGCAGAGCAGTAGCAGCTCACTGCATCGCGCAAGTGTGACAAGGAATGTCAGTCAGGTTTTCACGTGTTCAAGTGCTGTAGTAACGTGGGGCATACAGCTCCATTGTGGCAGGAGGGAGAAGCTGTTGGAGACTGCCCAAGGCAAAAGCCAGGGGAAACTCCATGAAGGAGGAGTAATATCAGAAAATCAGGGAGGGGAAAAAAGTTTTGACTGGAAATTTCATGGATCACTTAAAATCAGATAGCAAATCCTTAAAACTTTTTTGGTGCACTGCATTGCTTTGTTTGTTTAACAGAGGATAAAACCAGGGTTTAAATACCTGAATGAACCAGGCAAATCTTTTCTAATATGATTCTGCCACACAGGAAACAATAGCAAAGCTGTCTCTGTTCTTCTGTTGACTGTTCTTGTCTTTGGAAAGTGCTTTTAATTCCATTAAAAGCTAATTCCGTACTAGCTAACCATTACATCAGTTTTGTTCATTTGTTTGTCTGGCATGATAGGCAGAATCTCTTCAATTCAGTCTGATTTGTTGACTTTTTATGTGAAAGATGTTGAGAAAAGGTAGATACCTCCCCACTCTCCCAAAGGGGAAAAGCATTTGCAGCCACCTCTAAAGCGTGGTATCATTAGTAACTTGATAGAGTTAAAAGTATTTTGGGTTTAAAAATCCTTCTGTTGGAAATACTAAATGGTATTGTCATTGCTGTAAATGGAAAACTAAAACTGAGACTTGACAGCTGTTATCAAGCTTTGCAAATGTATTTTCATTGTTGAGAGTCAACACTCCCAGAACAGTCTCTGTCTACTGACAGATAGGTGATAAATTCATTAGTTTAGTAAGAAATTGTTTTGATGTGTGTGCTCTCCATGAGTGCTTTGGTACCCACCACATTTACATCCCATGTCCAAGAAAATGTGTTTGAGCTTGTTCAGACTAGTGACTTAATTAAGTGTTCTGCTGTTAAGCGCTAAAACAGTTACATAGCAGGTTTGTTCTAGGAGTGAGCAGCCCTCTTAAACTGCACTTCAAAAGATGTTGTTAAATATATTGGTTAACTCCTTAGGGAGGTGTATAACAACAAATGGGAACTTAGGCTATACTAATAATTCATCTGGTGAATTATTTCTACAGCTAGTATTTCTACTGCCTGGCTACGCAAGTGCTGCAAAGCAAGGGAGCAGTGCTGCGTGAAGACCTCAGAGCACCTTCCAGTATTTGAAGGGGCCTTTAAGGATGCTGGAGAGGGACTCTTCCTCAGGGACTGTAGTGACAGGACAGGGGTGATCGGTTCAAACTGATGCAGGGGAAGTTCAGGTTAGGTATAAGGAAGAAGTTCTTTACTTTCAAGGTATTGAGGCACTGGGACAGGTTGCCCGAAGAAGTAAATGCTTCATCTCTGGCAGTGTTCAAGGCCAGGCTGGACAGAGCCTTGGGTGACATGATCTAGTTTGGGGTGTCCCTGCCCATGGTAAGGGAGTTGGAACTGGATGATCTTAAGGTCCTTTCCAACCCAAACCATTCTGTGATTCTGTGTTCTTGCTTCAGAAGTGTTCTCCTTATTCAGGACTTCAGGATTTAGTCATGTTTATTTTTCCTCATTAACATTTTTTCCTCCTTAAATTCACTTACACTGCCATGCCCTGATGTTCAGGTGGAGGATCAGGCTTCTTTTAGGGAGCTCCATTTGTTCCTTTCTTGGGGGAAGGCTGCACTACAGTACGTTCATAGCCACTCTGTGCATACTCCTGCTAAGTTCAGGATTTCCAGGCATGTTGTTACACATACATGGGGCTTGTGATTCTTGTGGAGTATTTCCGCCTTGCTGTGTATAGGTCAGGCAGCAATCCTGCCGAGTGCCAAGAGCCTGATGACTTCCTGCTAGTGTTGGGATTACTCTGTAGGTGGAGCATTGTTATTCTCCATAGTCATTGTAATTTATGTTGTGAGAAACACCAGTGTCCATGTAGGACAACAGTTGTGCTGTAAGCTAGTATTTGTGTCATTGAGCAAGTAAGGAGAAAGGTGAAGAAATTCAGCAACTAGACACGGGCTGTACCTGATGTGAGGACAGTTCCCTGCGTTCACACCTTGCTTCCAAGGAGGAAGGCTACTGAAAATTAATTACATGAGAAGTTACAGTGAAGTATGTGCTTCAAGTGTGTGCTGGTACCATGTTTCAAAACCTAGCACTGCAGATAAGCTTTTATGTTATGGAGTTTCTCTCTGTGTCAGGTGAGGCTTTTATTAAAAATACCAGAGTGGGTTTTCATTTTCTTAATTTAAGGAGTATAAAAAAGCAGGGGGGGAAGGTAATGACCTGAAAACGTTGCCGTTTGATGTGAGCTCAGTTTTCTTCTCCCACCATGGTAAGCAGGAGCTGGCACGTGTTTTGTAAATGAGTGTTGGTTCACTTACATGAGTCAGAGAAAGACTTATTCTTCCTAAAGAGCTTCCATTAAACTTGTGCTTGCTGAAGAGAGCTGAGATTGGTCCTAATCACTGTGAATCCTGGTATGGTTGATAAGTAAGCTCTGTTCTGGAGGAGGTATCTAGTCTTTGGTGTATTGGGCATTCTGTCTGGCATAGTGGCTTATGCAATGATCTGAACACGGTCTGTGTTGTAGAGTCCCTCGGTATTAAAATAACAGGTGAAATCTTCATGGCTGTATTTTTTCCTTCCCAAAGTGTTAATGTAAGTGAACCATTAGATTGTTTTTTTCTACATTGAACTTGCTAAATTAGATCTGTTGAATCAAATTTGATACTCAGTTACTTTGTGTGCTTTGGTTTCATTAAATCCTCATACCTTCTTTAAAAAGGTCAAACCAGGTATTCATCTGATAGTGTTCTTTTCATTAGTTGATACTTTAAATGAAGTGGAAAAAAATCAGTTATTTACAGGCTTTGTTAGACTCCACAGTTGGGTTAGGAGTGTTTAAAATGCATGCTTGCTTTGTTCTGAGCTCACTGCAGACCAAGTTGTTAAATGTTGTGTTCAGGTGCCCTCTAATATGCTGTGCTACTAGTAGACATGTGATGTGAAATCACCCTTCACAGGTATTCAGCTATTCAGAGCTGGCTTTAGAGTGTTTTAAATATGTACAGTTCAATGGAATTAGTCTGAGTATGATATTCATAGAATCACAGAATGGTTTGGGCTGGAAGGGACCTTAAGAACATCCAGTTTCACACCCGTGCTACAGGCAGGGACGTCTTCCACTAGAGCGGTTTGCTCCAAGCCCTGTCCAACCTGGCCTTGAACACTGCCACGGATGGGGCAGCCGCAGCTTCTCTGGGGACCCTGTGCCAGCGCCTCAGCACCCTCACAGGGAAGAACTTCTTCCTTATATTCTGGCATTTGAATGTGGAACTTGCCTCTGGATATATATGTAAAAGGTGATCTTTTGCTACTGCAACACTCCAAGTTTCGCTCTGTTTGGCTTCTGCCCAGTATTTTCAGCAGAATGTTTTGGTGTTACTGAGGCAGATGATTTTTATTTTCTAAGTAGTACTTTCAATATGAATTGAGCACGCTCTTATGCACATGCTGCTGTTTCTTTAACAGTGTAAGAGTACGCTGTGAAAACTGAAGAAGATATTTTCAACCTATGAATTTCGTAACCAGCTGGCCTCTTCATTTTTTTGCATACTTCGCAGGAAGAAGGTCTGTGTTTGTTTGTGCTCGTGAGTCTGTAGCCAGGATTTGGGGTGAGAATCAGCAACACTGCCTCAAAAAGTGGGAAACTTATTGTTTAACCAGTTCTTTTTGTATTGGACTTTCTCAAGTCAAACAAGCTTCATCAGGAGTTATAGATTTATGGAGGTAGTTTTTGGGCTTCAAACTCATTGCAGTGATTTTGAGACTCTTGGCCTTTCACATTTGAAGACAAGTTTGGGTTGAATTCGGAGTAGCTGGCGCTGTGTGGAATCCGAGTTCTCAGAGTGGTTGGCCCAGAAGAAGGAGTTACCAGCAACTGAAATAAAACAGGTTTTTTTACTAATGAGTAACTAGTAATAATACTAAGTAATCCTACTAAGTAATGTGCTTATTCCCTGCTTAATTTTTAATTTGCTTTAGTTGTAATGAATGGAATAATTTCTATAGACTAATGCATGTAAGCATTTTCAAGAACAAGGATCTGATTTGTCATATTTGGAGTTTCACGTGCAGCACTTCTTTAAAATGCTCCTAATAACATTAGAAATAATTGTAACTAATAATCAACTCTAAACCTGCATTATTAAGTCTGTAACTGAAATTAATAAGCTCTAAAAATTGGGTTTGAGGATTGTATAAGTCAAAGTGAATGAGCATAACTGTATTTTGTTTTCCTTTTCTCTGGTTATATGTCATTTTAAGTATCTTTGGATTGCCTAAACTCAGTATGAATTGGTGAAAACTGTACTTCTGACTTTTGAAAAAACTTTGCCTTATTGAATATACTCTGTTATTGTCTTTTAACTTTGTTATTTTACTTTATTGCTTTCTAGGCTGGAGTCATCACTCATAAGTTATTAATAGATACATTTTCAAGAGTGTCTTTTATAATGGCCTCAGTGCACAGGTTTTTGTTATGGCTGTCTTAAGAGATTGGTGATAAAGAGGAATTCTGCATCCTATGCAGTGTATTTCCTCATTTCACCATATCCCAGAGTGTTTGGCTGCTATTGCAAGTGCTTAAAAATGGAGGGAAATAGTTAAGAGCATGAAATGTCACTTACAGAAATTCCTGCAGATGTTTTTGAGAAAGTACCAGTCTGTTCCATTGTAAAGCCTGCGGATCACTATTTGAAATGGGTCAGTAGATGATGGATTTGGGCAATTTCAGAACGTTTTCCTCTGAATTCCAATCTTCCCCTAAAACATACTGAAATTTTTACCTGAACAAAGGTAACTTTACTGCAGTTTAGTCTAAGGATGAAGTGATTGTGCGTGGATTTGATGTTATTGTCTGTGGTGAGTGATTGTGGTTCTCTGAGTACCTGGAGTTGGGAGGCTGTACAAAACCTTAACTGCCAGTGCAGTAGGGAAGGAGGTGGTTCTTTATGTTCGTGCATTCTTTGTGCAAGGTAACTTCATCTCAATTCAGTTTGAGCCAATGTTTCTTGTTAACATATTATACCAAGTGTCTTCAGGTGTGGCAGGTTTTACTGGATTCACTGTGTAGTGATGTATCAGCTGAATGGTTTGATGTGTTTCTGTTATAAAATGTGTATTTTAGTAAATGTTAGTTAAATGTACATGGTAAAAGGACCTGGAATTAATGCTGTGGAATTTAAGAAGTAGGTAATATGGAATATGGCTGCTCCATCCCTGGCAGTGTTCAAGGCCAGGTTGGATTGGGTTTGGAGCAACCGGGTTTAGAGGAAGGTGTCCCTGCCTGTGGCAGGGGGTTGGAACTGAATGAGCTTTAAGGTCCTTTCCATCACAAACTATCTAGTGATTCTATGAATAAAATTATAGTATTTTGACTTGAAGAAGTACACTTTAAAAAGAGGGAATAGTTGGCTTACCCTAATCTAACAAGTCTTTCAGGAAAGCAGTTGATCAGATGCAGTTTGAGGACAAGATGATGTCTTACTCAGACTTAAGTGCAAGATAAAGGTTGCTGGTTTGTTAGATGATTCATCAGTGCAAATAATGATTCTTCTAGGTTGTGGCCTGGCGGGAGGTTGTGTCAGGTACTGGAACAGGGATGCATTATTTGATATGATGCATAGTTTGATCAAGCATAGGAGAGTTGCTGCTGGTATTTATTTCATGTTGTTTAATTTGAAGGTTAACTTCTTATGCTTAGGAATCCTCATCCGGGTGAATACTGGCCTTTTGAGCTGCTTTTTTCCTTCTTCTTGACCACTTTGGAATCTGAATTTGGCGAGCACCATATCCTGGAGACTTCCATTTCTCATTTGTAGATGTAGTTAAAGAATTGCTAATAGTTTCATACACTTCTAGCAATTCAGAGTCATGTCTTCTCTGCTTAACAGAAGCATGCAGTGTCTCTTGTGCCCTCCAGAACAAAAATGATTCAGTAAAGGATCTTTGGGTAATTTTTAAACAGTCAATCCTAAATTATCTTTGGTTGTCATCAGAAATGCGCCCCAGTCATCTCTCCAGCTCCTGGATTAGTGTTTTTCTCTCACATTTTGAGTATTTAGCAGGTTGTGGCTTTAAGGGGTTTGTGAACGATGAGCAGAGACATTGTCTCTCAGTTTAAATTATCTGTGCAATGTTCTGCCTCTCCTCGAAGGGTTTCGAAGGGCTGAAAATAAAGGAGTTTGAACAACTGTCCCAGAAGATTTATATGACTTGTTTTCTGAGGCTGTTCTGAGCTGCTTGTCTCAGGGTTGAATTTTTTCCCTTCCTTCTTTGTTATCCTGAATGTATACAAGAAGAAAGATTTCATTGCTGTGCTCTTCAGGGTATCAGCAGGACAGTCTGAACTCATCCCTTACCCTTGGGAGTCAGTAAATGGAGTAAATGGCCAGTAAAAGAGATGACCAACTGGAGAGTAGCTGATTTACAGCAGGAAGCTGATAGTAATTGCTTAGGCAAAAGCCAAGAGCACTCAATAATGAAGATGTCCCTGGATGCGCAGGAAGGCCTGGGGATTGCTGGGGTGCTGCTCGCCTTTCCTTTGTGGCTATGGAGCTAGTGTCAATAGCAGAGCTTAAAAAGGGGGTGGGGAGGAGGGATGGGCATGACTCATGGCATCATTTTAGATTTATCAAGTCCTAGTTTTATGAATGCTGTTCATCATTTCAAAGAGATGACTAAGTAGGTAATGTATGTTTCTTAATCTTCTTAGCTCATAGAAAAGGAACCCCAGAGTCACCTCCTGTGGCAGGTTAAATCCAAAGTTCAAAATGTCCGTGCACTCATAAAGCAGGAAGTAGAAGTGTTACTCTAAAGAAATAATAATGATGATAAAATTAGACAGAAAGCTTGGGGAAAGCAAGTGTAAAATAAAGCTAAAATGTATTAAGGAGCAGTGCTCATCTTGCTTTATTGCTTAAGCTGTCAGGTGGGTAATGCAAAGCCTATTGCATGATCTTTTATTTGTATGAAGTTCCACTTTCTTTAACAAGCTGGTGGTCCATGGGTTATGCTTACTTGTGGGAATTCATAGAATCATAGGACAGTTTGGGTTGGAAAGGACCTTAAGATCATCCAGTTCCACCCCCATGCCATGGGCAGGGACACCTCATGCTACACCATGTCCGTCAAGGCTCTGTCCAACCTGGCCTTGAACACTGCCAGGAATGGATCATTTACCACTTCTCTGGGCAACCTGTGGTGGTGCCTCAACACCCTCACATGGAAGAACTTCTTCCTTATATCCAGCCTAAATTGCCTCTGTTTCAGTTTGAACCCATCACCCCTTGTCCTGTCACTACAGTCCCTGATGAAGAGTCCTTCTCCAGCATCTTTGTAGGCCCCAGTTGAGCCTTAGCTGTCAAAGGAGAGATTGGGCTGTAGAAATATTACCTAGCATGCCACTTAATAGCCTTGTATAGACTTTGTACTTGGAGATACAGAGGCTGCAGTTAGTCTGTGAAGGAGGTGAACTCAAGAGCAGGTGCTGGTGTGAAACTAAAAATAGAAGTTAATGTAGAGAGCTGAAGCAGTGTGTTATAAATGGTGAAAGCAAGATGCTTGTGTGCCTCTGCAGGTTCTGCTTGTGCAGTCATGCATTCATAGCAAGAGACAGGGAGAAGGTGAGCTGTGGGTTTTATTTAGAGTGGTGCTCAGGATGCCGGGCAGCCTTCAGTTTGTGATAGAAATGTTGAGGAATGTTTTCTCGGAGGTAAAGAGGTGGGTAATAAAAGAGAAGCTGGGCTGGTGAGGTACGTACCTACTTATATTAATACATTGCCGCTGGAAAGGTGGGGGTAAGACTTCAAAAATAAGTGAGACCTGTTTGGATCAGAGCACAGCCCTCCAAGAAGGGCTTTTAAGGAGCTGAGAGTTTTCTGAATTCTTACACAGGAGTGTTAATGCACACAATATTTTAGCTTCTGGTGAGTTGTGGTAAGAACCAAGAAGGAGTGAGCCACAGGTGTATGTTTTGTGAAGTAGAGCTGTGTCGTTGACCCACATCTCCTCCCTCCCCTGCACCCTGGGGAGGGAAGGCAAAATGAAATCGTATGTGAACTGGTACAGGTTTGATGCCTTCAGCTTTTCTTTCTAAGAAATAATGATATTTTTATAATACTTGATTTAAAAGTGGGCTGAAGAGTTACTACACTGTGCTGTGCTGCAGAAAGTAACTCCTTGTGCATGTGATAAGAGCCGTAAAACATCCACAGACTTGGAAATTTCAGTTTTATAATCATCTGAAATAATAATTCCATTAAAGACAAATCTCTGTGTAAGACAGGATCTGTATCCTGAAGACCCTTGCAAGTGAGCTGTTAGGTTGGTGCTGTTCCAGCCGCATTTCCATCCGTGATGAATTAACATGGGGGTTCCGCAATTCCTTTTGTGAATCTTTAGGAGTAACGTGGTAATTCCATTGTTGCTGCTTTTGTGGTCTCTCTGGAGATGCCAGGAAGGGCATTTATTGTAGTAGTGGTTTTGTGACGGGTGTTCAGTTGTTTTAGGAGCTGGAAGAAAGGCACAAATTGATTTGTTTTATATGTGCACTACAGCTTGTGGTTGGTTAATGAATGCTGAATGGAATTGGTATTAATTTACAGTGGACTCTTGCCAAGGTGTGATGTGGTGGAAGCAGACTTTTAAAATTGGAAAACAATTGCAGGATTTTGTTTGATTTCAGTTTCATAATAAAGCCAGAGGATTTTTTTTCTCTCCCATTCTTCAAGAGCATCAGCCCAGTAGAGGTCAGTAATCCCATGGGGAATTTCAGACTAATCTGAAGAAAACAGTGTTATACAACTGGAATTTTTCAGTTCGTGATAGTTTATCCTGTATTTTCACCAGAGGACAGAGGAACTGCAAATAGTGTCATTCTGTAGGCTAGAAATGGTTTCTGTTGAAATAGAAAACCTGTATGAATTTAGGGGTGGTTTTCCTATGAAAATTGATTTATTGACCAAGCAGAGAAAGCATCTTGATTTTTTGTGTTGTGTCCTATTCACTATTGGAGTAGCTTAGCAAAGTGTATGCTTAAAATGGAGCATTAGGAGTATCCTCCTTTCGGTTTGTTAAAAGATTGTTTGAAATGTACATTCTCCTGTAGGGGAGAAGTGCTTTGAAAATTCAGTTGGTTTTCTGTAAGGATTCTTAAATCAATTTGTGTCTTGTTTCAAACTCAGGTTTTCCTTAGTTCATTTTCTTCACATCTGCAGGCAATGCAGCTTGAGCCTGCTCAAACAGGAAACCTGCCAGCAATATTGGCTTTTTTTAGACACGGTGCTTTCTGGGCTTCAGAAGCTGTTGATATTAGGCTGAAATGGTGTCCTGGCAGGGCTGTATATCTGGTTGAGGGACCACTGGGCACAGCTTAGGGCAATACTGGTAGGTGACAATTTATATAGTCATTTAAATGGAAACAATGTGGGATGCCAAGTTCTGCCAGCTTAGAGGTATCATTTAGAGAACATCTGCCCTTAAGCTTGCCCCTAGCTACAGATGTGCTTATGGTGAGGTGTTGCTTCAGTGTGACGTGATCCCAAGAGTCAGCATGTGAATTACTGATGAATGTTCATTATAATTATGCCATTTTCTTAAGAGTGCTCAAGTGTTTGGGTTTGCTGTACCTTGTAACTTGGTTACAGAACTTGGCTTAGATCTGCAATGTTTAAATTGTGAGGAACGTACCAGTAAAATTTAGACAAGCTTAGAAAATTTCGTTACTTTATTGAACAACCCTATGCCTTTGAAGATTTAAACCTAAATGCAAACCTTAAATATGAAGATAAACCTTTTGGAGACAGAAAGAAAAACAAAGCAGTGAGGCACTTAATGGAGTGGTTATACACAAGTAATGTCCTTGTAGCTCTATAGAAAATGTCTTGCATCTCAATACAAAGTGTGTTAACACTGTTATACACATGAATGCATGTAACTTCAGAATTTAAGAGCTTATATTAAAAACCACTCAAACTACTAATGTTTTTAATAGTCTGTCATCACCATGATATTATAATCTCTTCAACTACTGAATTGAGATTGGTAGATCTGGTCCCTGATGCCAGGCTTAATGTATCAGACTTGAGTTTGCAAAAGAGGATTGGTTTGGTGTTGGGTGCAAAAAAGATTAGTTTACAGATTGAGTTAAATGACTTAAATTGTCCAGTATGGTATCATAGAATAGTTAGGGTTGGAAAGGACCTTAAGATTATGCCGTTCCAACCCCCCTGCTGTGGGCAGGAACACTTCCCACTAGACCATATCACCCAAGGCTATGTCCAACCTGGCCTTGAGCACCACCAGGGATTGAGCATTCACAGCTTCCCTGGGCAACCCATTCCAGTGCCTCACCACCCTTACAGTAAAGAATTTCTTCCTCATATCCAATCTAAACTTTAAACTAAGTTTAAACCAAATTCGTAATAATAGATTTAAAGAAAAATGTTTCTCAAAGTGGTTGAAGCAAAATTTGGCGGATATTCTACTTAATCATGTAAAATGACAGCTGTAAAAGCAAGCATATGTCTAAGTGTCTTGTGTTTTTGGTCCCCCAAAATAAGTGTATGCTTATCTGCATGCCTGATTCCCCCAGCAACTTTAGAAACCATATATCATGTTTTACTGTGGTATATCAATAGCTGTAGATAGTTATCAGGTGTCTTCCCTCGTGTGTGTGCATATAACTATAGTTATATCGAATAACTGTAAGGAAATAGTAAAGGTAGACGATTAAGCAGAAACTTCCATCTTACCCAGTGAAAGCTGGAAGTGCTTAAACCTTTTGTGGCTCATGTTTAATGTTTTTTGACCTGTAGTATTTCTGAGTTATGTACTATATTTCTGGGGTTTGTAACAAAATGGAAAGAAGACAGAATTGTTTCTTCCCTGCCCTGAGAAAGATTGGCACTGGCCTGATTTTTATCATATTTAAATGTTGAGTTATTGCCATTTTTAGCTGAGTATGCAAATTTCCCTTTGGTCTTACATGGCTCTGAAGGCAAAATGACTGTACTGTAAAATAAAAGGAAGCAAGAAACCATGATGCAGTAGCCTGCAGCAAGACAGGGCCATAAAAGGTGAAGCAGGCAAAATGGTAAAGGGGGTCAGAGGGGTGGATTTATAGCTCTTATTATTTTTGAAGCGAAACAACAAAAAAGGCAAACCTCCCCCCACCAAACCCCAGAATAAAACCAAAGCCAAGCCTACAACCCTCAAGCTTAGTACCACATGGATATGGAGGAGTTCAGTTTTCAGCTAGCAAGTGCCTTCACGTCTTTGCTGCTGTATGTACAACTTCATTTTGATTACTACTTAATGTGCGAGGATGAAAACTTGGCTGTTCTTAGACATTGTCACCCATGAAGTTCTCTTTGTAGGCGAGGAGAAAAATGTGAGCAATGTTTTTTAAAGCCTTTTTTTGTTGAATTTGCCTAAGCAAAATAAGAGAAATCAACGTTGGCAGTAGAACTGCTGACAAAGACCTTTTCTTGACCATGAAAGGCAGTGTGGAAGAAGGAAGTGTAAACCTAGCATTAGCTCAACTTTGCAAGTTGCAGGGGAGAATCTTTGATTACTCTGCAGTGATCTTGTACAAGCTAGTCTTGATGCCTATCAACTACTTACCACTTGTGTCTTTGCACTTAGGGTATTAGGTATTCTAAGTATATGCATCAAAGAAGTAGGAGAGACCTACCTAAAAACTCAGCGGTGATAGCGGGGGGGAACAGCTACGCTTCACTTGCTCTTCTCTTAGAAACTTCTTTAACTATGAGTTGAAACTGCTCTAAATGTCATGGGTAGGCACAGAACAGGCTTAAAATTAGTAAGGAGGAATTTTGCTTGACTTCTATGCTTTTTGTTTTGCAGTGTGATGTCCAGGGTCAGAAATGCCTTATGTGGATCGTCAGAATCGCATCTGTGGATTCCTGGATATTGAAGAAAATGAGAATAGTGGGAAGTTTCTGCGGCGGTACTTCATTCTGGACACACGAGAAGACAGCCTGGTGTGGTACATGGATAACCCACAGGTGAGGTGTTCTTGGCAGGAATTTCTTGTTTCTCTTCTCATTTCCATGTTTTCAGGTGAATAAATTTACTTAAGAAAAATGGGATTTAGTATTGGCTTATGGACCTGGAAGCGAGGGGGGGAAATGTAACATAAATGAAACAGTTATAAATCAGTGTTTCTTGCATGTGCAGGCTTTTAAAGAAATAATAGAGTTCATATTTGTATTTAAAACATTACCAATTGCACTTAATAGTAAACCATTAACAGAAACTTGAACATCAGTGAATTACCTCCCATATGAAGACAGGCTGAGAAAATTGGGGCTGCTCAGCCTGGAGAAGAGAAGCTGCATGGAGACCTCATAGCAGCCTTCCAGTGTCTAAAGAGGGGCTACAAGAATGCTGGAGAGGGACTCTTCATCAGGGACTGTAGCAATAGGACAAGGGGTGATGGGTTTAAACTTAAGCAGGGGAAGTTCAGGTTAAATACAAAGAAGTTCTTTCCTGTGGGGTGGCGAGGCACTGGAATGGGTTACCCAGAGAAGTAGGAAATGCTCCATCCCTGGCAGTGTTCAAGGCCAGGTTGGACAGAGCCTTGGGCAACATGGTCTAGTGTAAGGCATGCCTGCCCATGGCAGGGGGTTGGAACTGGATGATCTTAAGGTCCTTTCCAACCTAAACCATTCTGTGAACATCAGTGAATTCCCAATATATGGAATCTAAGTATTGACAGGAGATTTAGGGATAAGGCAGGAATCTGAATTTGATCCCATGTAGAAATCAGTCATTAGTTTTGAATCAAGATGTACTATATATTAAGTGCCTTGAGTATTCATTAGAGGTTCTCTCACGCACTAGTTCATGCTGTTTGATGCAACCAGATTGCATACTTGTTCTACTACACATACCTTATAATTCATCTGTAACCTTTTGTGGAACTGTGCAGTTTTCCTTACATGGGTCAGTTACCTGTTTCACGTTACTTTACCTCAACAAAACCAGTTATTGAGAAGCAATTTCTAATGATGTTGCAGTTTCAGTACAGCATGAATGATAGATGAATGAGGAAAGCTTGTATCCATCATGATGAAGAGCATCCTTTATGTAAAAGGTACTTCTACAGTGTAAATGCATCAGTGTGTTTTCTAACACGGGAGAACAGATAATTGCTTAAGGTTTCGGTACAGAGACAGTAAAAGCACAGGATCTGGGTCAGTCTGCCGGGAGAATAGTCATGTACCATTCTGCCAGGAAGACCAGAGTTAAAACACAGTAGAAATCTACTGTTCAAAGGAACCAACAGCAAAAAAACATGTTTAAACAGTGTGCAGCCCCATGGATGTGACTTATAACTGAAGCATTCAGCAGTTCTTACTGAGGAGAAAGAAGAAAGAATTTCTGGAAAGAAGAGATCAAACACTGAGATCAAACGTTTGATCTCAGCGAATGAGACGAAGCAATTCTTTTCTTCAGTTTCTCCTGTGATCTAAGCAGGGCATGTGGGCAAAAGCTTGCAATGCTGTAGAAATTGGAATTCTTTGGGGTTTTAACACCAATATTTGCACTGCACATCTCACATAGGTTTTAATTTAGGCTTTCTTATGTATTTTATAATGTCAGCATCCGCAGACAAATGAAAGGGTGCTTTGCAAGAGGCACGTTGAAGCTGCTTGATGTTCTTCCACTGTTCTAGTTTTGAAGAGCGGTGGAATTCTTATAGAGCAGCTCTGCTGGAGACCACTCTAAATCCGTGCAGTGATGAAACTCTTCATTTAAGATGAGTCTACAGCGTGCAGAGCTTCACTGGGCTCTTTGTTGCTGATAGAAGTGCTCTGTTTGTGGCTGTGAAGATAATGGTTTTAAGTCCGCACTATTATCCTGATATTAAACTGGTATATGCTGGGGTATAAATACGTTGGGTAAAGTAAAAGTTAATTTATTTGGGCAGAATGAAAGGAATTATTTTTTTAAAATTTCAGTGTTACCAGTCTATAGTAAGCCTATAGTAAGAACCAACTTCTTCGTGTTGAAATATGAATGGGGGTATAAACCAATATGCATCCGTCTTTCTGACTGTATGTAGCATTAAGGCTTCTCTTTGGGATGTACATTAGGCGCTATGGAATAGTGAAGAGCACTTCAGCTGGGGAAAGGATCAGTGAGCAGATAACAGTACCATTCTTAGGGCTTCCAGGGAGGCCTGTAGTGGGAAGAATGATATTGCAGCATAAAGGGCCATGACAGGACAAGGGGAATGGCTTTAAAATAACAGAAGGGGGATTTAGATTAGATAATAGGAGTTCTTCCCTGTGAAGGTGCTGAGGCACTGGCACAGGGTGCCCAGAGAAGCTGTGGCTGCCCCATCCCTGGCAGTGTGCAAGGCCAGGTTGGACACAGGGGCTTGGAGCAACCTGCTCTAGCAGAAGGTGTCCCTGCCCATGGGAGGGGGTTGGAACTGGATGAGCTTTAAGGTCTCTTCAACCCAATCCATTCTAGGATTCTATGAAAAAAAGTAAATGGAAAACAGCACTATTTAAAGGAATAAGGAAGACTGTTTACTGAAAGTGTTAACCATGTTTTGCATTGTTCAGTTCTTTAACTGTTATATTTCTAAGCCACTAGCTGCTTGTGAACACTAATGTGAATGTTAAGACTAATAGTATGTTAAGCAAGGATGTAAAAACAACTGAGAGCTCCTTTTTTGGACATATATACTGAGGCTTAACTGCAGCTTTGGGAAGTGCCATGGTCTTTCCCTGCAATGACTTTAGGATTAAATGAAAAGATGTGATTTTTCAATTCGTTTGGAAAATATGTGAGGCAGGCTTTGAAGTATCTGACATAATAGATGAATGTCACTTCTTGTCCCTTCCGCCTGCCCTGGTCAAAATACGTTCGACTCTACCATCTGTTAAGGAAAAAGTGTCCTTTCCGGATTTCCTGGATGCAGACCTGCAAGAATCCTTTTTCCTTTTAGTAAAATACATAAACCTCAGAAACAATTACTATTTGTATTGTTTCTAGCAGTCTTTCTGTTTTTAGTTGATTAACAGATGTGTGTACAATAAACAAGTAGTTTAGATCCTATTCCAAGCATACATTATGTATTGTCTATAAAAGCGCATAGGATTTTCTTTTTGTTTGGGCAGTTACTCGCTTTTTATGCGTGAACACTGACTGTGAGATGAGAATAAACTAGTTACACTTTGTAACGTGATTTGTTGCAGAATCTTCCCTCTGGATCTCCACCTGTGGGAGTCATTAAACTTACCTATATCTCAAAGGTAAGGTAATGCATAAGACACTTGGTGCTAAATTATTAGTGAGAACTACTGAAGTCCTCAACTTTAGACAGCTTCAAATGCCTTTTACATAGCGTATGGGAAGCCTTTTGCTTGTCTGCTGCTCCTGAATTCTAGAGAAGTGTTACAGGCACTTCAATTGTACCAGGTCAAAATAAGAACAGACTAATTACCCTGTTGTCTGTGTCTGTTTTGTGGTTACACATGGCAGCTCTTTGTGCTGCATGGGATTAATATTTCTGAACTGTGTGTTTCAGTTCTTTTATGAGTATTTGAATTCCAGTTAGCCCGGGAGAAAAGACAGGCTCTTTATGAAGTGGAAGATGAAGTCTTTGGGTGTGATAATTTGCAAGTAATAATGGTCTTTAATAGAACAGCAAAGTTTCTAACTTACTTCGTTACACTTTATGTACACTCACATGCAAATAGGTCTGAAAGAAGACTTAAGAAAGTCTCCATTATTAAACTTGTAGTGGGAACTGTGCTAACAAATAAGTGGAGAAAAATAATTGCCCTCCTCTTGGTTTTCTGCTCATTTCTCATCTTTCGTTTGTTTTTTATGTTGTCGTGCTGAATCTTCCCACCTTCCATTTTATTTGCTGCTTATGAGTACAGAAATGCCTGTGGAGACCTGTTTGTGTCCTTCCTGGTTTCCTTCTTCTGGGCTTACTTTGCCCCAGACCTCACTGTTGTTCCCTTCAGAAATCTGTAACCTTACGTCTCACTTTTAATGGGAGCAGGGGTGGTCACCTGTGCCTGTGGGCACCTTTGCCACAGCTCAAACGTGCCTCCTGGGAGGATGCTCTAACTTCTCATAGTTCTTCTAGTTATGTCATATGTGTTTTTTCCTGTTTCTGGCCCAGAAAAGGGGTTTGATGTGAGAGGCTGCTTTGTCTTTTCACTCACCCTTGATAGAAGTGCTCTATAATGTAAAATGTCAGTGCCTCTCTCGAAACAGGACTCCTGCTTCTCTTCTGTCCCAACACTGCAACATTTTAGAGACTCCTGAAGTTGCTGCTATTCTTTTCACGTTAATGAACCAAAATGTAACTGATGTCCTTGACAGTGTGAAATATCCTTGCATCTTCAGTTCAGATGAGATGTAAAACTTCAAATACAAGTGTTAAAAGTAGAAGTGCTATGTTTCCAGATTTTAACGTTTGGTAATGAATCCTTCAACTTAAGGAACGGAAACATGTGGCTTAAGTTGTCTTTTTTCCATAGGTTGCACATCTTGAAATGAATTTTATCTAGTATATTTTGTTATGTCTGTATATCTTTATGTCTTGCAAACTTGCTGTGCTGCTAATCTTCAAATGTAGCCACTTGAAAGAGAAAGATGTGATATCTGATGTACATTTTGTATGCACAGTGGTATTTATAATATGAATTTCCTTATTAGGTGAGCGATGCAACTAAGCTAAGGCCAAAGGCGGAGTTCTGTTTTGGTAAGTTCTTGCACACAGCATGTGCATCAAGTGCATTCTTCAAAACCAAATACAGTGTTCTATGATTCCCTAGGTGTAGCTGGTAGTGTATAGTTCTAAAATTACTTATATTCACTGTTTCTTCTTTAGCATGAGGGAGATGTTGGCTTCTTCATAAGGTGTTTTTGTGGCTTTTTGTGTTGCAGTTCAATGAGGAGTAGGTGAGAGCTGGTTTTCAGATGCTTGACAGGTTTGGGCATTAATAAGCGAATGGAAAATGCTGGGTGCTTTCAGAAGCATGGCATGCCTGTCAGCTCTGGAGACAAGTACTTTAGCTATTTCAGTCTGTATTACTGATAAGAGTTAATGCATCTAAAAATCCAGTCAGCCAACGCTCTTAAGTTAAATCTCAGCCTCTGTTGCTGCATTGAAGAATTTGCTTCTGGGGTACCTGCTAGGTTTCTTGATACTTAAACTTGTTTAAACTTGAGTAAAGCTTTAGATAATCATATAACCCTTATACGTAATTTGTACAGAATTTAATATAATTCCATGGGTTTTGACAAGCAATTGGCAGTCACAGAAAGTATATGTAGAAACTTGAGTCAGCCTCTGCTCTGTTTATGAATAACCATTCTCTGTGGCTGCATTCATACAAGACTTCTAGCTGTGAGGTGTAGGTACTGAAAATGCCTGAAGGTTTAAGGCAGTTACTTAAAGTGTCCTTTACCATGTGGAGTGTTGTACAGGCCCAGAGAAGGCAACTCCACCAGACTTACGCAGTCTCTGTCTTGAAGCTCATGAAACACGCAGCAAATCACCCCTGTGTGTAAGGCTTCAGGGATTCTAGAGTCGCGCCTAGAGTGTCGGTTCAGTGCCATCTACAGATGCCTCTGCGCATGCATCTGGAGAGGTGTTTGCCTTCACCAGGTGTAAAGTTGCTCTTGTCAGTGGTCCAGCTCTAAAAAGCCTTAACGCTGCAAGATGCTAGCTGAAAGCTTTGAATAGTTCTGATTTATTAAAGTAGTTTTGATGCTTTTTAGAGGAAAAATTTACATTTATTGTCATTTTATTTAAATATTAGGAATTATTTCAGTTAATTTGTTATACAGTTCTGTGTTTTGAGTTTATGTTTGCTTCTAATAATGTTTGGTTCATCCACTTTGGGTTGAAAGGTGATAGAACTGAGTAAAAAGCACGTTTCTGACGTGTTTGCTGTTAACGATGACTTGAAGAACTGTTACGTTATAGGAAGGGCAGTGAAATCTCTTCAGACCTGAAAGTCCTGGGAAGATTTTAGTCACTTTTCACCCTAAAACTAATTTCAACAGAAGTTCTTACAATTTGTGAGAAAACTAACCATGATGGTTTTACTGGTACATAGAAATATGTTTATCCTTTTTGGATAAAGGTATGCTAGGTGTTTCCAGGTGGATAAATAAACTTACTAAGAGTACACTTTCTCTGGCAAGTTACTGAAGTAAAATAAACTTCTATGTTCTGGCTATTTTAAAGTTGTTTGGGCCTGAGCATCATATACTTGGTAATCAATACTGATTTTTCCACACATTTAAAGAAAGAATTAATAGTCTGTGATCATCGTAACATTGAGTTTGCTGCCAAGGGGAACAGGTACCGGTCAGAGGATTAACAGGAGAAATTGCAGAAGTCCCCAGGTATAAAACTGTGTTGCTTACAGGAATTGAGAAAAGGGAAATGGAGCTGTGGAAAGCTCTGATAAAATTCAAGGCTTTTTCTGTGTCATAAAAAGACTTGAACAAATTCTGTTTGATGCTGAGCAAATAGAGAAGAAAAATAGGGGTTCTTTTAGAATAAAGGAAACCTGTCAAGTGGATGGATGTACCTTAAAATGACTTTTTAGAAAGAAATGCAACTGCATCTTCATCTGAAATCAAATCTTTTATGAAGTTCTTAAGTTTGTCAGTGTTTGTTAACTTTTCACAATGGCTTTCAACAGTTATGAATGCAGGGATGAGAAAATACTTTCTACAAGCCAATGATCAGCAGGACCTAGTTGAGTGGGTGAATGTTCTGAACAAAGCTACCAAAATCACAGTAAGTGCTTTAGCAATGCTTTCAAATGGTGACTGTCTCAAGGTGCTTGAATGTGCTTTGCCTCCAGTGTTTTTATGCTACAGTAGGGTTTTTTTATGTCTACAAACAAGTCTTGGCTTGGCTTTCCAAGACTTGGAAGACTGTGCATAACTCCCCCAAACTTGAGTTTATTTTACTTTTTGCTTTGGAAATTGGACAAAAGTGTGATTATCGTTTTCATTACAGCCTATGATGGTTTCTAATAATTTAAAATTAACTCTACACATTTAATATTAATTGAAATAGCCAGAAGACACTTGCAAGCAGGGAGAAGATACACATGCATCTGCCTGCTATCAAAAATGCTTCTTAAGGTATCACTAAAATACTGGGCCAACACATCATGCCACTTTCCAAAGGCTCTTTCCTTTTTTCAGATAGCATCCAGTCAAAGAAACATTGTGTTCTTCTGATAAGTATTAAATTAGTTTCGTGGTTTGCATCAGGACAGCTGGTTATCACATGGTAGAAAACCCCATGTATTTTTATTACCTGTCTTTGCAGGAGGCAGAAGTTACAGTTTTGTTTCTGTCCAGTTTTGGGAAGTGATGACAGCTGTTTTGAGAGCATTCCCTTACAACGAAGGGATTCTGAGCGCAGATGCGCACGTTCATGTTCGTTGTCATCAACTTTCTCATTTTTAGGTTATCTGAGGATGTTTCCATGAGTTGTTTGCATTGTTTTAATGCAGCCCTTTCTTTTGAGGTATAAAAATGTTACTACTGTTAATAAATAAAAAGATCAGAATCTCAGAGCCTTCTCACTTGGGTTTTTCCTAAGGAGGACACACCACAACCAGGCCTGAGTTCTTGCCAGCTCAAGAAACGGGGCGAGTAAAGAATTAATGGCATCACATTAGAATTTAGTCTGCAAGCTGTTTATCATGTGTTTAACTTGCATTCGAAATGGCTGGTGAAGTCATTAGTATTTTTTGTCTTTGAAGGACCGAGGTTATTCAGTTTTGTATTTTCTCAGGAGCATTACTTGCTGTAGGTTGTAATGCTACAAGATTTCTTGCATTTTTCAGTATCCTGAGTGCTGATAATTCCTAAACAGCTATGAGCCTCTGCAGTCTAGCACACTGTGTACCTGTTTGAGTGCTGTTTGAAAATGCATTCCTGTCTGATGGTGGTGTGGGGTTGGTCTGTAACATTTTAAGTAGGAGCTGGTGACAACTGAAGTGCTTAACCCATAAAGCTGCAGCTACAGCCACCTTCTCTTGAAAGGTTGAGGCCCATGATCTATGTGCAGGAGTCGAAAGTCTTCTCTTTGAGCTCCAAACTTGGCTGTGAATGAGGTCCTCTTTTACCTGTGCTGGCAAAGCTGGGTGTTGTGCAAGGCTATGGGGAGGGTGGAAGTGAGAATGAGCCTAATGGCACAGCTGAGCAAGCTGCTGAGTGCTGCCTTCACTTGGCCAGGGGGAAGCTGTCCCAGGCTGACATTGGTGCTCTCAGGACTGTTTGTACTTCTTTGCAGGTTGTTTTTCTGTAAAATAAGCGGTCCTGGGCATAGGAACTAGAATCACAGCAGATTATAAAGTAGCTTTGTTTTTGTCTAGATCAGTTCAATTTCAAGTTTTGAATGTGCCCCACTCTTGAATGGTAATTTCCTGTGTAAAGACAATATTCATGTTCCTTCTTTCTGAAGGAATCTGATGTCCTGTGTCAATATCCAGCAGGTTGCTGGCTAGGGTATTTTGGTGTGAGACTCTTGATCTCTTCTTGTTGAAGTCGCTTCAAATTTACTGTATTGACATAAGGGATGAAAGGAGATGATAAATGTCTTAGGTAGCCAGTAAGTGCCTTTCTTGGGTTACAGATATTTACTTACTGCATAAACTCAGAAATTGAAGTAAACATTTTAGATCAAAACACTTACTGGGAAATTAAATTCCTGTGGTGTTTTGATTGCTTTAGTTCCATGTTTGAGAGAATTAAAGCTAGTTAGGCTCATTTTGGACAGAATTTAGCCGTATATGCAGGATTCATGGAGGCAGTACACACAGTCCTTGTGCCAAGTCTTGGAATATGAGTGCATATGTCACATTGGTCAGACATCCTATTTGACACAAGTCTTAATGCTGTAACCCCTATGGCCTTAACATGCTGGCTCTGCAGGCACTGAGGCACCCCCAGTCTAAAGCACTTGCTACTAAAACTGAAAGCACGTGAAAAATAAAGAACCAGTTCTGGTACAAATTAGCAGTGCTTCTTGAAGATCAACTATAGCACTTATGGCAAAGCTGGGAAATGATTTTTAGATGTCAAGGCATCTGGTGAAATGTCCTTACTGCCCCCAGATATTCCAAGAACTAAAGCCATTGCAACAAGCTTTCATGTAAGCGGTTCCTAGCCTTTTACAATTAGAGAACATTGTTAAATCCTCCTTAAAGACAAGTGAAACATTCTTGAGTAATGATCAGAGCTTTTTTATGTCTTCATATAACTTATGTTAATTACCACTTTCCACTTTCAGGTACCAAAGCAGTCTGATCCTCTCTGTCAGATGGATAATGCAAATCGTCAAGCTGAAAGCCCAGGTGGAAAGAAGCAAGTGTCATACAGGACAGAAATTGTTGGTGGTGTTCCTATCATTACACCTACCCAGGTAATACCCTTAAAACAAGTGGGCTGTTATTTAACAGGGGAAGCATTGTTGTTTGACAGACCAATAGGTTATGTATCACAGTATAGCTTGTTCTGAGGACTTAAATTTTGATGTGCACCTCTTACTGATATGCACTGGGTTTTTTGAGGATTTTATTCCCTTTAGAAGGTTTTGTTCCCTTTATACAGGAATTATACAAGACTACAAATAATTACTTGAGTATTGGGGTTTTTTTGCTCAGAGATATTGGTTAGTATGCTGAAAACATCTTGTGTATGTAAAATGAACTGTTGGTGGTAACAATGCCAAAGTTCTGTCTCCATTTAACTGCCAGGAAAAGTGTGCAAAGAAGGAGGTGATTATGTCAGCTGGATTATGTCAGCTGCTTATGTATACACAATATTATTAGAGGTAATAAGAATGACAGCAGATTAAACTGTTGCAGAAGGGGCCTTATGAGATGGCATGTGTGGGCAAATAAGATAGGAAGTGAAATTCAGTGAAAATAAATATGATGTAATAGATTTTGGGGAAAACAATCTTAGTTGTCATAGAAAATACTGGATTGTGAAATAACCATTTCCACTTGAGAGGTAAGAGTTACAGTCACACTCTGAAAACATCATCTTAATGTTCGGTAACAGTGGAGGAAAAGTTCTGCAAATACTAAGAGTTGCTAGAAAAAGAATAAGGAGCAAATGTTTTTGTTGCTGTTATAAATCCTATCTTTGAGCAGACACTGATTACTGTGGCTAGTTTTGTTTTCGCCTTAAAAACAAGAACTGGAAAGGTTCACAGTAAAATTTGAAGAGTAACTGGTCCATGTGTAATTGTTCCAAGTGTGAGAGCTATGGGCTTTTAAATAAAGCTAATGGTGTAACCAGGTGAAATAAAGGGAAGAATTTATTTTTCAGTGAGTAATAAAATGTAAGGTACTTCTTGCCAAAAATGTGATGGATGAAATGAGTTTGAGAGAGTGGACAAGCTCATGGAAGAAGAGTCTATGCAGTGTTAAAAATACAGACCTGTATCTGTTTCTGAAGGTTCCCTGAGCTGAAAAGAGTTACCAATTGGCTTAATATCATGTAAATTGCATGTATAAACCTGAACTGATTTTAAGTTGATTAATTATAATGTGTCTTACAGTCCTAGAAATAGATTTTTCTCTGATGTAGCCACCTCTAGTGTTTTGCTCTTAGTCATGTTACGTGTTTGCACTAAATACATGTATATATCTTGGGTTTAGGTCTGTAATGTTCTTCATTGAGTGTCTGTCAATATTGTTTGAGGATACCCAGCACTTTCTTGGTTTTGTTTCTAAATGGAGTGTGCCAAGTCTTTGACAGGAGCCCTTGGAGAGTCTCATTACTTGTCTTTAGATATCAGTTGAAGTATTTTGGCCTTTCAAACAAATTGGAAGTGGGATTTGTGAGCGTGGACTGGTGCAATTCTCCCCTATTACAACTAGTACAGTTATTCTTTGACCTTTAGAGAAGAAAACTGGGAGTATTCTGAACTTTCCTGCTTTTTTCTAGAAAGAAGAAACCAGTGAGTGCAGTGAAGGGGGTGATAGTAATTGCTTGAAACGGTCGCAAAGTCACCTTCCTTATTTTTCTGCTAAGCATCCCCCAGATAATGCTATTATCAAAGCTGGTTACTGTGTAAAACAAGGAGCAGTGGTAAGTATTTGTGATCAGTGTGTTTCATTAATTGAGAAAAAAGGTCCTAAGGTAGTAGTTTTACTTACCAAATAGATGATTTAAACAAAAAAGACATAATCGCTGGTAACTTTAGCACAACCAACGATATTAAGGATGCCTGAAGAGAGAACTCATCCTCCAGTAGCATGTAATTCATTACTGTGTTACTTCTTTTCCTAACATTCTTCAGTGTTACATTGCTGGAGATGTTTGGAGAGGAAAAGTATGTGCGCAGAGGCTTTCATATCATGGTTAGTGCATGCAGCTAGGAATTGCTCTGTCCTGCAGTTATATAGAGATCCATATTAGAACATCTAAATTAAGGCAGAAGTGCAATGTCTGCGTGCTTTTTAAATCACTAAAATGCTTCAAAAAAGCCAATGTTGCAGTTCAGAGGAAGAATTATACAACCTGCCAGACTGATTAACACAAGTGGAGCTATTCACATGATGCCTTGCTAATAGAAGGAACAGACAGTTCAGATTAAGCAAGATGCTTCGTGACTTCTCAGGCTAATTTTATCTTGGATTATGAAGCTTCTGCTGTAATATTCCTTATTTTTAAATTTAAAAAAATAAACTAGAAACCTTTAATGTCTTTTAACATTCCCAGTGGATATTTGTGCCGCTGAGTTGCTACAGTTTCAAAGGAGATTGCCGAATAATTCTTACATCAGAAATAGCTTCCAGAATCTTTAATTTTAGCAGTTCAAAATCAAAACATGAATAGGCAGAATCTTGCAGAATTATTTTGGGGACACTGTATTAGTAAACATCACACATACAAATAAACTGGACAGGGCTTGGAGCAACCTGCTCTTGTGGAAGGTATCCCTGCCCACGGCAGGGGATTGGAACTGGATGGGCTTTCAGGTCCCTTCCCACCCAAACCAGTCTGTGATGTATTAAAAATAAGCATTATAGATTAATAATTATAAATAGATAAGAATTATGCAATGCCATGTATTGGAAATACAATCTAGAATTATAAGTTGAAATTAGAAATTGATGCGTAATATATAAAATACAAATTATTTACATGTTATAAAATATATACGTGTTTATTCTTTCCTTTAACAGATGAAGAACTGGAAGAGAAGATACTTTCAGTTAGATGAAAACACAATAGGGTATTTTAAGTCTGAACTGGTAAGTTTTTCAATATTTGTTATTTTCCAGTGATACGTGCAAGAATATCAGAAGAAACACATTTGTATTTGCAAAATGTGCTGTGCTGCTCCTGCAGCTCTGAAGTCTGGAGTGGAATAACCTTCCATGATTAGGAAGAGGAAAAGAATGAATAGGGTGACTGCTAACTTAGACTTCAGTCTTCTGTTTGGGGAATCTCTTTGTAGGGCACTGAGGAACAGGAATAGGCTGTATTCTACAATCACCCTGATTTTTGTGTTAGTGTTTTATGACACTTTGTACTCACTACCTGTGTTCCTGAAATAGCTGATTGTTATGTGGAGAGACAAAACTGTCATCTTGCAGTTCTTAATTTCAAGTTAGAATTATGAGGTGGTTTATCTTACAAATGATGGGCTCTTTTCCCTTCACTCTTGTCACCATGGCAGCTAAGGCAGGCAAAAAACTCTGCTGTTCAGCAACAGCACTTAGAGAGTTTGCTTTAGTTTCATGATCTTTCTTCCCCACTCCTCACTCTTCAACCTTTTGACCAATTTTGATCAAATGTTATGTGCCTTCAGGCTTCATTTAAACATTAAGTGGCTGATGCAGTCTGTTCTCCCTGAAAAGGAGTCCCACACTTACTAAACATGGGAAAATCTGTAGCTAAGGAATGAATTCTGGAGTTGTAGAGTATTATGAACTGTGGAAGTTTGAGTTTGAGGCCAACTGTAAGATGCAGAACGTCAAGAACCCAAATTTTAGGCTGTTTCTGAAGAGAACTTTTGCTCTGTCTTGATGAGAGTAAACAGTAGCAGAAGTTTGGTCTTGCATCATTATCTTTGTGTCCACATAATGCAGTTCTGACTCATTGCCTATAATAAACCTTCTATTTTTATTTACATATATATATCTGAGCGCAGATTGCTCACAAGCAAACAGAACATTCAGTGAAGAATTGTACTGTGTGAGAATATACTAGAAAGGTGGTGGTAATACACACACAGTGTTTCATAGAATCACAGATTGGCTGAAAGAGACCTTAAAGCTCATCCACCTCCAAGCCCCTGCCACAGGCAGGGGGGACACCTTCCACAAGAGCAGGTTGCTCCAAGCCCCATCCAACCTGGCCTTGAACACTGCCAGGAAGAGGCAGCCACAGCTCCTGTGAGCACCCTGTGCCAGCTCCTCAGCACCCTCACAAGAAAGAACTCAAACCATCTGATGATTCTGTTAAGACAGGAAAGAAAGGTGCTCCCTGCGTCAAGTGTCTGTATTCCAGGGATGATTGTGCAGTTCACAATTGACTTATTGCTTTGAAAACTCTGTTGTAATGGATGAGTAAACCTAGGAAAGAGCAGGGAGGGGAGAGAGGGAAAGAGGGGCAAAATATCTGAAAACACTGAGTTTTAAGTTCCATACATTTGATCTGCTATAGAAACAAGTGATCTAATGAAAACTTGCATTTGAGGGTGATTACATTTAGGTGATATTCACTGTTCGCTATAACAACATGAATCTCTTTAATTAAAACATATGTAATAGATATTGTAGAGGAAGTCATTCAGAGCTGACAGCTTTTGTTTTGTCCATAAGCTGAAGCTACTGAAGTTGTTCATTGTAACATTGGTTAAAGAAAACACAGTAGGAAGTAAAATAAGTTGGGTTTGTTTGTGCTTGACTGCAACAACCACAGGAAAATAATAGTATGTGTGACATCATGTTGTCATGGCAAAAGTGAAAGTATTTCTGTTAGAATGTTCTGACTTTTTTCGCTCTTTGACAAAATTGTACCACTTATTTTTGTTGCAGTAACAGAATATTCATATGCTTTAAGAACTCTTGCTCTGTTACAGGTTTTGGTATCGCTGATTTCTGTGTGTTACTGCTGATTATATTGAGTATGGTATACAGTTAAGCTTATTTAAAGCCATGTCAGTACAATTAATGAAGTATCAGGTAGCATTTCAGAGCAAATATATATAATGACAGTTGTACTGAAATGAGCTGTTTGAGGCCAGATTCAGTTTTATGTTCTGCTTAGGGGTGATTGTCTCCCTTACCGTAAGGTGAATGAATGATTTGGGGGTTTTTATTTCCTGATTTGGCTTCCTCTTCATTGCAAGTTCCATTGTTAGTTTAATACTTAGCAAAAGCAACTTGAATTTAGGTTGACACCACCTTTTGCATAAATTACTGCCTTGAAGTCTCATTTATCTAACTCTTCTGCTGTGAGCTGTCCTGACCTCTGGTATCCTGACTGTCTTGTTAGATATACCCTACTGAATATCTTTGCCTTATTTTCAGGAGAAGGAACCTCTCAGGGTTATACCACTTAAGGAGGTCCATAAAGTTCAAGAATGCAAACAAAGGTGAGAAGAGAAGCACTGATGCCATTATATGGGATGCAGTATGCTGCTTTGTCATGGCCAGGCTGCTAGTTGGAAACAGCAGAGACCTTTGATTCCTTCAGTTGTTGTATGCATGGGCGATAGTTTATTTCTAGGACAGCAGGCAGTTCTGTGCATCAAACTGGTTTTGATGGTTCTCTATTAATGTGTGTTTCAAACTCATAACATTCAGTTGAGTGTAAATGCATTGGACAAGGCTGGAACAAAAGAATTTCATGCAGTAATGAGTTGGAGATGCATAGGTGCTGTCTGATTTGGGGCAGCGATTTTAGGAGTCTCTATTCTGCTTACGTAATCTCTAAACCTTTAGAGGCCATTAACTTATCTAAATTTAGATGAGAACACTCTTTCTCCTGCTGTTTCCCTCCCACCAAATGGCAATATACAAAGGAATGAATTGCATTTAAAGTAGTTATGATGGATACGGATTTTGGTTTTTTTACCAGGCTACTGTTTAGGACTAATACTTTGTGAAGACATAAAATATATGTGAAACTTACAGGAACTTGAACAATAAATATTTTTCAACATAACATGATATGGTTTAGAATGTTCCAATAAAAAATAGACATAGTACCGCACATGCCACTGTAAATTAAAGAGCCTTAGGACTAAAGTAAGACATGCTGGTTTGCCTTTTTCTACTTAGTATTCACTAAGAAAACAACAGTAGAGGGATAAGGAAATGCAAAGATCTTCAGACAACAAATGCTCTCTGCACATCCTAGAATCTCTGTGAAATAAAGTGGGAAAGTTGAACTTGCTGTTGAACTATTTTTGTGCTTCGTTTACAGTGATATAATGATGAGAGACAATCTCTTTGAAATTGTAACAACTTCTCGAACCTTTTATGTACAGGTAATGTCTGGTTTTCATACTTTGGGCAAAACAAAGACTACCATAGTCAAAGCAGAGAAGTGCTGCTGTTTTGCTTTTAAAGGTGTGCTTGTCTATGCTGTGTTTTTCAGAAGGAATGTGATTTCTATTACATTTCAGAAAGATGCATGTAAGAAAT
Source organism: Psilopsiagon aurifrons (assembly GCA_025447955.1). Lineage (NCBI taxonomy): Eukaryota > Metazoa > Chordata > Aves > Psittaciformes > Psittacidae > Psilopsiagon > Psilopsiagon aurifrons. The sequence goes on from JAOEHY010042216.1 coordinate 32,231, forward strand.
CTTCCACATAACAGCAAGTGTTGTGTTGGTAGTGTGTGGAAATACTGATCAATAAATCTTAATGTGATTTTGTTGGCATTTGTGTCTTCAGATTCTGTAGGATCACCTCAATATATGAAATCATCTGTTTTGGAGTACTGAATTTTTAGGTCTAGTAATAGGTTTCTCAGATTCCAGTTAGTTTCCACATTAAAATACCTATTAAAGCACAGCAACCTTTAGGTATCCATACCTATTTAGTAATATGGATCCATGTGGACTTTATCCATTGCATCCTTGCCATATTGTCTTCTACAAATCACAAAGACTTGCTTTTCCTAGCTGCATGGGAATGTGATGCGCATAGTACTGGAAATAATGATGGAGTTTCCCTTGTAGGATCAGAAAGGTCTGTATAGCCTAATGCAGGCAGTGGTGACAGATGCTGAGTTACGAGCTGAATATAACAGAACTGTTGCAGATGTTTAATGCTGGGTGGATGTGCTAGTTTAATAAAGCTGAAACCTAATTAGGGGATAGCTTTAGCTTTTGATCTGCCTTTATCCCAGATATGTGCACCCTTGGTATTCAGTGTTCATCTCTTGCGTCTGTGTTGGATTGTTATTCTGAGTAAATGTGCAGCTGACCCCCAGCAGAGACTGGTTTTTATTTGACTTCAGCTCTTCAATAAATGCCTCACAGAAGTAAAGTGCAGCAGTGACTGAAGAGTACAGGTTATGTCGTTGGCCAGAATCTGCTTAAGAGGAGTCAGATCTGTAAGAATTTCTGTGGGTGCCTTAATTTTATTGCTTGCTGGAAGTGAAGATTTGAGTCGAGTATGGAAATAGTATAAAAATACTCCTTGCTTAATATTGTATATAACTACATACATACAGTAAATTCAGGGTGAGATTTTAAGAAATCACGGTTAAAGCCACAGGGACTTCCATTTCTTAAATCAGAGACTCCTGAAGTAGGGTAGGGCTGTCATTTTAATGCAGATGGTCAGGACACTGGGACATTTGCGAGTTGATCACATTAAATACAATGCATGTTGTTTGATCCAGGCGGACAGTCCAGAAGACATGCACAGTTGGATAAAAGCAATTTCTGGGGCCATTGTAGCACAGCGGGGACCTGGAAGATCAGCAGCTTCCGTATGTTACTCTGAACCTCAGAGAAAATGTGATTAGTTGATGTTCCCTTGTGCACATGAAGTTCTAATTGGGTGGTTTTTCCCCTCTCACCTATCCTCTATCCTGTCCTGTAGTAACGTGGCATCTTTGCATGAACTTTCATACAGACTGGCATAAAATATGTTGTGTTTTTTAATTGAGCACTTTTCTAAGTCTTACCTTTATATATATAACCGTGTGCATTGTATTGTCTTGAACGTGTAGATAATGCAACTGCTAACCTAGAAAAAGTCTTCTGAGTTCAGTAGGATCTTTGTCATTACTACCAGCTTGGAAGTAAAATTGGAACGTTCTAATGCCTGCGAGGTGTTTCTGCTGATTGCTGAGTTTTGCAATCAACTGGCAAAATCCTAATTTGTTTTTAACAACTCTCACTACTAAATTGTCATCTTCTGTTGTTGGTAGCCTGTTGTATATGCAGACAGAGTCAAATTTAAAGCGACTTCTCTAAGAGATCTCTGCTCGCATGAATTAGTTTACACGGTTGGAAGCAGCGTGAACACCACTGAGCTTTACTGAACTGAGACACTGTGACAAAGCTTAATATTTGTGAAGCCATGTGGAGGGCAGCACTTCATGCATTTAAACTGCATTAGATGTTCAGTACAAAGTACATGAGCTTGTGATAAGCAGCGAAGGTTTTCTGTGGTGTCACAGTGTTTCCGGGTATATCTGGATTTAACACATGGAATACTTTACAGTTCAGAAGTTACAAGCTGTGGTTTTCACTTTCTGGCTATGTGATGTTCTGTAGTAAACTTGAATATATCTTTACCCCCATCATCTGAAATCTGAGAATTTAAATCTGGCTTTTGATTACCCATTTGCATTGATGCAGTGTTTCTTTGAACTCTAAGCTCTCAATCAGTTTTTGCAGCCAGGAGCTGCTTTGCGCTTCGAAATACGGCGCCCCGTCATAAGTTCTGTTTCTTTTTGGGGGAATGAAGATATGCAGATAACTGTTCTTTGTGTATGCTTATTTTTTTTTGTGGGGCTAACTGAGCAATCTAGCTATTACTGTCTGCATCACTTCTTTCTTTTTCCCTCTCTTCTCTTCTTTCCCCAAGTATAGGTTACTCTAATCTTAGCTTTGCACTGTGTTCCAGATGCGGCAGGCCAGAAGGCTGTCGAATCCTTGTATACAGAGGTATACATCAAGAACTGGTGAATGCAGCACGTATGTGGGCTCTCATGTAAACTTGCCTTCTTAACAGAGGGCTTAGAGACTAATTTGCACTATAAAAAAACTAAAAGTATGGCTACCTGTTGTCATTCCCATTACTGAAAACTAACTCATAAAATATATCATTCCCTTACAGGTTCGCACTGTTTTTTCTTTTAAAATAATTGGGAATTAAAACTGGCAAAACTATGGCATTATACTTTGAAACATACTGTATATTTAAACATATGTGATGTCATTGTAACAGGAAAGTATTAAACCTAATTTGCATGAGAGTTCATATTTCCATTTTACTTTCCATTTGTTTTATGAAACTGCGCAAAAGCAAAATGAGATTTCAGCTACCCACAAACTAATACAGATGCGTGCACAGAAAAACATGCACGTTGTAACTCTAGCAATTGGAAGGATAATATTGTAGCCTGATTTGCATGGCTTCTAAGTCTCTGCATGAAATGATGCATTCCAGCGTAGAAGCATTACAATGTGTAATTGGTACACTGTTCAAAGCAGTCCATTTTAGGAGTAATCCAGCAGCATAGTCTCTTAACTGTGAAATTACAGTCAGTGTGGGTAGTAAAATCTGAGTATCCTTCAGCTCGATCTATAGATGTCTTGTCCTCACATGCCTTGTTTATGCTATTTGTTAAACTAAAGTTATGGAAAATAAGAATAGTAGGTGAATCACTGAATGATGTTTTTCTTGGAGTACCAAGTCAGGTGTGAAATAAGGCAATGTAAATAATGCAAAAGACTTCACTGAAACTCAGCACAAACCTGAAGTCCAAAACAAGTTGCACAGCTCCTTCTCCCAATAGTGAACCATTGTTCACTATAGTAAACCCAGTAGTGAACTATTAGTTACTGGATTCTGCCAAGGACTACTGTATTTCCTTTTATGAAATATGATTAAATTCATGAGCTTATAGCATTCTAAAACTTGGGAAGCTGCTGTGAAAAATAGATATTTCATTTAGGATGGATATTTGCATCTTGGATACACATCTGTGATGGGTTTTTTTGCTAATATATGTGCTTGAAAAGTCTCTTAACTTGCATACACACGTGGGTCTGCAGCCCTATTATGCTGGTGATGGCAGAAGTGACAGCAGCTGTAACACCTATGTCATGCAGAGTGAAGTATTCACTGCATCATCACACATATCACTTAAAACTGTATCCAGCGCTGCTTTAGATATCCTTAGGCATCTGGGACATCCTGACAGAACTGATAGATATGATGCAGAACCTAAGGAATGTTTTGTTCTGGAGCTGTAGATCAGGCAGGATATCCTAAGGCATGTAAAATGGCACTCTGTGCCGATGCTGTAGACATCTAAATGCTTCCTGGGTAGTCTGAGAACTTGTTTCTATCAGTAACTAAATGGTGGATGATTATTTCCACAGTATCAATCTAATAGTTATGTAAAGGCTAACAGAATGGCAGTTAATAATATTAAACACAAGAAAATAACTTGGCAATCAGAAGGAATAGCTTCAAAATCAGTTTCTTGCTCCATTAACTTTGGAAATTGTTACATAGTCCTGACAGCACAAAGTAGTTACTATTTTTGTTTGGTCCCTGGGGAGATTGGAACCCCGTGAGGAGGGAACAGTAAAATACGCATTACTTCAGGATTTAGCATGGGAGTGCCTGATGTATATGGGTATGTTTGAATACATTTTTCTCTTGGAAAGGTGTCACTTTCAAATGTGTATCTTCAAAAGGTTATTTAACATAGCAAAATGAGAAGCCTCAATTTGCTGGACTCAGTTATAAAGTCTAAAGAGCTGCTGAACTTGACATTGAGGAATGTAATGTCTTCAAATGAAGAACCTGACATTGTGTCACATACTGCTGTAAGCTCACATTTAATAACACACCGCCTTGAAAAAGCACCTGCCTTCTGCTGCTGTGGCTGATGCTTCGCTTTGTGTATTTTCTGTCTTGATTTTATTGTTTTCTCTGAGTGCAAACTCTGAAACTGCATCTTTCCAGTGTGATGGCAGTGGCTTTGTCTGACACCTGCTCTTCTTTTTCCAGGAGCATCCCGAGTCTTCTTCCGAACCCAACCATGCTCTCCGTTCTGCCATCCCAGCCCCAGCCTCCTCACATTCCACAGCCGCTCACGGCAGCCCTTTGGTCCCAAACCCTCACACCAAATACCCTGCCTTGGAGAAGCGAAGATTTCACGAGTCTTTTACCAAGGCCAGGCCAGGGAGCTACAAGATCCAGGCTGTCACTCCAAGAGAATCAGCTTCCAAAGTGACTGAACGGGGCTTCTCGGAACCCCAAAGTAAAAATGGCACTCAGGAACAGGATCCTGGCCTTGTGGATCTGGATGATGCAAGCCTTCCAGTTAGTGATGTGTAGTGATGGAAGTGTTTGGAGAATGATCCGTTTGTTTGGTCCTCTTAATTTCCTTGCTCGGACTTTGAACCAAAGAAAATTATAGGAAATGAGAACAAAAAAACCGGAGCACTGATTTTTATATATATGGATGTGTGTGTGTTTGTGTGCACACATGTGTATATATAAGGTGTTAGTATATTGCCTTTCAGCTGAGGGTCAGAAATGGACCGTAGGTGTTTTCTCAAAGCCTGATAGTAAATCACTTACTAGGGAGGGGCCACTGCACAATTTAGGAGGAAAACTAAAGCAAAAGACAAAACCAAAATGTACTTCTGCAAGTAAGCAAGGTACCAGCAGCTCTTCATTCCTAATCTGGCACACTTACACTAAATTCACAACTAATGCTACAGAGTGGAGAACTTATTGCCATCAAATGTGATTATTTAATATCATTTTGAACTACAGTAAGACTTTAGGCATAGCTGAGGATTGTTTCTCTCCGTGACTTTCAGATAGGAAATGCACAGAAAGTTTCTTCTGTTCTTTAGGATCAACAGTGTCAACTTATTTGTTATCAGACCCAGAATTCTGAATTACGAATTCTAATTATGGTGCTGTGAAATGTCCACTAAAATAATATTTTGAATAGTCAGCCTATTTTTGATGCACTCCTGAAGGTGGGTTATAACCTTTTGCACGTTGGGTTTTTGATGGACTGCATGTCACGGTGTTTTGGAGGTGGGAAGAAGAGAAATTGGACTTTGGAATTTGGACACTTTTTAGGTCTTTTGAACTAAGTAGGGTTTCTATTGTGTTATTAGGCTTTGCAGCAGCTGATGTCTCTTAAATGTCTAAATGTATCGTTTGATAACTGTTTTGAGAATGGTTTTCTTATCAGTGCTTTGTGAACAGTTCTTGTCTCTGTACTGATCAGTGGAAGAGCTCCTGGGTTAGTTTTGTCATTGTTGGTACTGAACTGTCCATAGTCATGCAATTGTGGCCTATAACTTTTGGTGCACTAAGAATCTTAAGTGCCTGTGTTTTTTCTCACGTTGTTGAAACACTTTGGGATTAGTTATGTACACAAACCATTCCTAGTGGTTTTGAACATCGGCTGGGAGTTTGTCCGAGTAGCATAGTCTGAAACAGCTATTTAAAACAGGAAACTTACGCTAGGGATACCAGTGTTCTGGTATTGCACCTGCTAGCTGTGCAATATATGTTTTGTTTGAAAAGAGAGTATTTGTTCTTTGTGTACACTGTGTTATGGGGCTTCAGTGATGCAAATGGGAAGAACCTTTACATTTCAAGTATTGGATTAAATGGAGTGTGTCCTACTCATCATTTTTGACAGAGAAATGTTTGCTTTAATCCCAACCCCACAAATAATCTCATGCTGCTGCTTAGTGTGATTCAGATTGTCCAGTTTGGTGATCCTTTGAGTTTTTTGGTCTCCTGGAACCTAAGTTGCATATCATACAAGTCCATCTTCTCTCCGACTTCCAAACTGACTTCGTGCTTGAGAGAGATGGATGGCTTTACCATGATAATTTGTTGATCCAAGGATAGACTAATTGGTGTCATAGAAGAATGAAATATATCTAACTTCAAAACCTTAAATTCTATCAGCACCTTCATCTTTTTGTTTATCCATAAGCTAACTAACCACTGTCTTAAGGCAGTGGTCTTTGTAAATGACTGGTTTTGTTTGACTCTTTAGATATATGTGAAAACTAGCACAGAATTGGAAGTTCCTGTAAATGTCTGTACTAGTATTGTAGGTTTTAACTTCTATGCAGATAACAGCTCTTTAAAAGCTTATTTTTTCACAAGTACATTCTGTGTGGAAGACACTTTGCATTGAAATATTTTTTACTGTAGTCTAACATCTGAAATCACCTGCTCTGGTACAGCTTTCACACTGCATGTTCATTCTGTTGTATTTTGGTATTGGCAATTTTACACATTGGGTGGAGGCAAAGCAGCTCCGTTATGGGACTTACAAAAAGAGGGGGGCAAAAAAAGAAGAGGAGAAAAGAACTACTGTTGTAGTTCTGTAGCATAGGGAAATATTTGTGGTTGGTAATTGTCAGGGTCTCCTATTTATCAGTACTTTTATAAATCTATGAAAATTGTTAAATTATTTTAGAAACAGTGCTGTAAATATGTCACATTGAAATTGTCAATAAATCAGTTTGGGTAACTTAATATCTGGCTCAGTTTCTTTGTTAAATATCAGAACCATGTATTTCTTTTTAGCATATAAAAGCTCAAATTATTCTTTATCCAGCTATAATGTCTTAATTCCTCAAATCTAATCAGATAGTGTAGCCTAAGAGAGAAATCAAACAGAATGTGCTGGTTTTCTTCGAACCATAGAATCACAGAATAGTGATGGAAAGGACCTTAAGATCATCCAGGTCCAAACCCCTGCCATGGGCCGGTACACCTCCCACTAAACTATATCACCCAGGGATCGATCCATCCTGGCCTTGAACACCGCCAGGGATGGAGCATTCGCAGCTTCCCTGGGCAACGCATTGCAGTGCCTCATCACCCTCACAGTAAAAAACTTCTTCCTTACATCCAGTCTAAATCTTAGCTAATCCACATCTAACCTTACACTGTTCTTGGTCTCTTCTGTGGAAGTTTTACATGTTATGCAAGGGAAATCAATCAGGTTTCTTTTGCATCAGTGGAAGGGAAGAGGTGAGGCATGGTAATGTCAAGTTAACTGTTCAGAAACTATCAGGCACCATCTGAAAGGGGGGAAAACCCAGAACACCCCAAGAGCACAAAATGTAACGTGTTTTTCTGGCTTGATAGTGTTCTATGAGAAAGGTTCTCTCTTCAGAATGCATTCCTGAAATAACACCACCTGGATAACATCTGGAAGCGCCTCACTGTATGGTAGATGGTGTGATACCATCATACTTGAGTGAGTGTACTTCCCAAGTCCTTTTCCCTTTGTAAAGCAGCGCTCACTCGTCTGTCCCAAGAGTACACAAGCTTCAGCTGAAGAACAGGGACTGAGGTAAGATACAAGCTGAACGCAGTTACTCAAATTCCAGCTCCACTGCGACGTCTTCTGACTCTGAATTACTCCAGGTACGTGCACATCTGAGTTGCAGTAGTATCAATGTGCATGCTCTTGCCCCCAGCATTCTGCTCCATGACACACATCCTGTAGAGGCGTTGCTGCTGTGAGTGTCTTGAAGCTCCCATTTTAACCAGACACATGCCAGAGCTGGTGTGGAATGTGGGTTTAATTGTACCTTCAGTAGCCCATCTCCATTTCAATTAGGTGTTTTCAGCTTTAGCATAACATCAGCAAGTTCCAAAAGCAGCTTGACTGCAGCGTTGTGGAGCTGATGTTCCAGTAAGTTCCTTGGTTACACCAAGTTAGCTACTAATCCATATACAGCAATACAGTTAATAGTTCCCAGTATTAAATAACCAGAATAAAATACAATCACTGGCTGCAATTCACATGGAGTTAAAGAGGCTGAAAACACCGTTTCTAGTTCATTATCTTGCCACATGCATTTCTGCTGCTCAGCTTTCAGCTTTTTTTGGTCCTCCTCATTATTTTCATCAAAAACCTTTGTTCCTTTTCGCAGTCTGTTGAGACCTGAGCTGTGGTCACTGGAACGACTTGGATGCTCTGTCTTACTACGTGCTGTCTTGCATGTCTGCATTCGCTGTGTACTTGTCGCCCCTTTACTGGAGAGGGAATTGAGTTATTCTTTCTGGTCATGGATTTAAACCCACTGTGTTGCAATAAGAAATTCAGAGAAACTGTGACTGCTGAATCTGCAATCCACGTGCCTGAAGGTAACTGCCAGAGGGCAACGGTGCAGAATATAGTTTTATGATGCTGGAATATGCCGTAACCTCATGGAATAACAGGATGTCAGCACCACCTAGAGGTCTTGCTCTAGCTTTAAGCATTACTCAACTCGGGCATTTAATTCTAAAGCATATTTCTGAGTCTAAAAAATCCATCTTGAAACTCCAGTTAAGTCATTGGACCCCTCCGAGTTGTTTTGTTGTGGGTTTGGTGGTGGTTTTCTTCTAAACTCTTGCTCCTTGTAAGCTTTGACTAGCAATAGCTGCAAATTGAAGACATCAGAACATCCCGTTCTCCTGCTGGTTTTGTTTATGACACCAGTTTATTCCTGAGGAAGCTGTGATGTTCCAGTGAGAAAGTGAATAATCTGTTAACTTGTCCAGTGTATAGTGAGAGTCAGGGGTTCTCGTGATGCTACTGAGTGGAAAGCAATTGCAGACAATGAGAGGCTAGTAAAAAATAGTTGAAACAGAAGACATTTAAGAACTTACACTGCATAGTATGCTTTGTGTTGGAAGGGACCTTAAAGCTCATCCAGTTCCAGCCCCTGCCACGGGCAGGGGCACCTTCCACTGGAGCAGTTGCTCCAAGCCCCTGTGTCCAACCTGGCCTTGAGCACTGCAGGGATGGGGCAGCCACA
>JAOEHY010042217.1:0-17511 GCA_025447955.1 Psilopsiagon aurifrons
GGAAAATGCTTGCACCTCATAAAACCCCTCAGTAACTCAAAAAGATCTACATCATTTTTAGGAGTATTGTGTTTCTCTAAATTAGCAGACTGTAAAATGAGGTTAAAAATAGTTAAACAGAAAAGGTGACATTCAGAAACTGCATTTCCAGATACTTTTCTTCTGTATACTGATGCTATTTCTGTGTGTTGCTGAATGATTCAAATTTACTCACTGCAAACCCAGAATCACAATGTCCCAGTTTCTATCATTTTGCCTATTCTTTGTTAGATCATGGCATTTCAACTGAATAGCCATCACTGAAATCCAGGCATGGCCATGAAAAGCCAGTCTTCAAATCCAGTTTGTTGTTTTTTATTTTGAGGGGTGGGGCAGGGAGGAAGCATCTAGGAACATTTACCAATAATAATGCAGACATGTGCTATTGGCTGAGTTATGTGTGATTTAAAGATTGTTGTTTTCTCTATTACTCATTCATGTTTTGGTACTCTAACTTCATTTTGAAACAGTTGTCCATCCTTCAACTACTTATGTAGACTGAAAAGATAAAAGAGAAAATCTGTGAAAACCTTTTAAAAATATCATCAGGCTGTTTTAGCTACAGTTCAACAGTTCCAACTGATTATAAAATTTCTTTTTTTTTAAATCAGTGCTTCATCAAATGCATAACTACTTCCTTAATATGCCTAAAATTTTACCATTTCAGTTAAAACTCCTTTAGAAAACATTCAGGCTAAAACTGAAGAAAAAATGCATGTAATAAAACTCACTTATCATGGGGAGAGAGCATGGGTGTCAAAAAAAGATGTGAAATAAGACAATATGGAAGTTCCTTCTGGAAATTACCCATATTATCTGTCCATCTTATACTGGGATCATAACTATGAAAATCAGAGCCACTGTGTTATGCTCAGCTACATGGATGCATCGCAAAAGTTGCAGCCTTTGCTAGAGTCTTTAACCTTAAAACATAACCTTTACTACGGCACTGACAATGGGCCTCTTTCACATTAATTGGACTGAGACATACGATTCCTTATTCATCTGCAGTGAATGTCATTGTCCATCACCTTTGAGCCTGGCAGTCCCCCATTGTTATCCTTTCTCAGCATTAAGAAAGTTGCTGGCTCAAACTCCCACAGGGCATCACCACCTGTGTTACATAAAACAAACACAGAAACCAGAATATGTAATTTTTATGTAACTTATTCTTAGTGTCTTTAGCTAGTCCTTGCTAGTCACAGCTTTTGGCTTGTTTGTTCCTTATTTCAGCCATCATAATCTGATGAAACACTCATTTGTGTCATGCATCAGCACTGCAGACATAAACTTTCAGTGTGGCACTGTCAGACATTTACTGGCAATCTAGTCAATATAGATACTATTCCATGGCCTTCTCCAGTCACAAAGAATTACAATAAGCAATGAAGCATAGCACTCCTTTCCAATACCGGTTATCTTTGGTCAGTCAAAGGAATATAAAACCTGGTTTTAGATTCCTTCAAGTGATTTCTGAAATTTCTTTATAATTCTCATAGTTCTTTGAGGTGGCAGATATACCTCCATCTCTTAACACTTGCTTTCTGTCGGCTGTGGGATTTTGCCTTCTGTTCTCACAACCTATCCCAGCTCTCTGGAAGTCAATACACCTCATAAGTCATAGCGAATCTCATTTGTCTGCTTTCCTGCACCATAATATCGTAACTGCTGGAAAGAGATTTCCAGAACACTCATTTTTTCCAAAATAATATCCAGACTACTGCTCTGACATACAAAGCAAAAATGTAGGGTGTTTGGTTTATCACAATTTATAATTCCATCAGTATTTTGAATATAGAATAAAACCATATTACCTATCACAAAAGTGGAATAACAGTTTGAAATCTTACATAACAGCAAATTGCTAAAAATATACATGCCAGGTTTCATGCCTAAAAGCAACACACTTCATACCAAAAGAGTGAAAAGAACAAAGGTAGAAAAATATTCCCACAGATGATAGGCTAAATATACATGAAAGATGAGCAAGGTCTCTGATGCATTTTGCAGAGGAGAACTCTCCAAATTATCTTACTTAAATTAACTGTCTGGGTTCCTTATGAGCACTCTTGAGGAATCAGCCCCAACCTAATATATAGGTCAAAACTAGGTACTAGGTCTTATCCTCTCATGGAGACAGCCTCACCGTTGCCTAAAAAGAAGATTTAGAGGATTGACTTAAATAGGTTATTATATTTTCTGTGGTGAAAATTATATAGGGCAAAAAGTTAACTCTGCCCCAGCTAAAACCAGGACAGGTACTAACCCTCATGAACCTATGGTGGAATCAATGAGGGTGTTCCTTCTTGTCAGCAGTTTATCCACAGCTGACATGCACCTATTTAGTAGCTAAAGCAGCATGGCAATGTTAAGCATCTTGCCAGAAGATTTATGTGTGTTTCATAGATGGCTGGGACACTGGAGATTCTTATAAACCTACCTGGCAAGTAGCCTCTATTTAAAAAACCTCAAGCACAACAACTACTCTTGTAGATTAGAGAGAATATAATTAAGGAGTCTCAGGGGTCTGACAAGTTTCTTGCTGAGAAAAAAGAGCACAATGTCTCACAAAACCCTTTTGCCTAGAGTAGCTTGACAAATCATCGTGCTATTTTCCTGTGAATTATATGTTGTCATTTACACATAAGAGCAAAACCCTATTGTCTTACTACAAAGCTTTTAAAATATTAATGCATATAGTAAAGTTTGCTTTTGCTTCATAAATGGTCAAAACCTAATGTAAAGTAAATCTTGGTGCATGTACCATGAACAGAAATTAAAACAAAAAAAAAAAGGGGCAGAAAGACACAAAGAAAAGAAAACAGCTGTATTTTCCTTACTATTTCTAGCGTCCTCTGTGCTTTTAGCTAGTGCCAGAAAGAATATGACAATATAATTCTCCAAGAAAAAGCAAGACACACACAAAAAAAAAGCTTAATTTGAAGTTTAAAATTTTGCTAGAATCTATGTTTGATAATAGATCAATATGTTTTGGCATTTTCATCATAGTTTTCACATTAAATGCCTGTAAAAAGTAGGACTGAACTACATCTGAATTAAATTGAGATCTGCAGAAGTGATGCAGCAATAGCTTGAAACACTAATAATTAATTAAAAAAATAAATATGCATACAAGTGATCTCCACATGCCTTACATTGTACAAAACTTCTAAAAAAATGCATTCACTTATTACATTTTATAAGATGTATTATAATTCTACTGAGAAAATATTCTTATGAGTATAAAAATATTTAACTTTAATTCTACTCCCCAGTGTTATACATTTTCATGCTAATATAAAATTAATACCTCACAACCACATTATAAAACCAAATACATTGTCAGAAATATAGAATGCTTATTGTACCAAGAAAAGACAAAAATACATAGGCAGAATATTTGAGAGTTCTTTTTCAGATACTTACAGAGATGACATATAGGGTTGGTCAAAATGCTTTTTCTCTGAACCAGTTAATCATAGCTTTGCAAGTCAGTAAAATAATCTCAAAATTTCAGCTAAATATTTATAATGACCTTTAGCATTTTGATTAAAAAAACTAACAAGCAAACCTTCAGAACTGCTTAAAGCTCTCAGATGAACAACATTTCAGAAATTGCAATGCTTGGAGTATTTATTCATTATTTGCAGTTTGTTAGATCATTCTTGAAAAAGAAATCTTGGGGTTTTATACATTCTTGAACTAAATTTAATTTCAGCATATTCTGAAATATGTGTTTGGTACTTCAGGACAATAAGTCATAAAGACAACTCGGCTGAAGTCTGTTACCCAGTTGAACAGTTAACTACACACAAAAAGTACTTACGGAGTCAATCCTTTATTGTATGCTAAAGAAAAACAATATCTCTCTGTTTTCTGAAACCTGAGACAAGAAACTAGCTGCTTAAAGTTGGCATGACTGAGAGATCATGATGTGTAAAAGTGTTGTTAATGGTTCTGAATAAGCAGTGAATTTATGATTTCTGGAATTAGCAAAGTAAATTTAGCAATGTAAATTAGAATCATAGCACCATAGAATAGTTAGGGTTGGAAAGGATCTTAAGATCATCTAATTCCACCCCCCCTGCATAGGCAGGAGCACCTCCCACTAAACCATGTCACCCAAGGCCCTGTCCAACCTGGCCTTGAGCACTACCAGAGATGGAGCATTCACAACTTCCTTGGGCAACCCAAATTGGCAGAAAGAAATACAAATTAGATAGTTAGCACAGAGGCAGAGTCCTCAAACATGATATTTAGAAAACTAAAGTAAAAGAATATAATCACTCTTTGTCTTTCCACAGTTCATTTCAGATACATTTACACACATTAGTATCAAAATATTCTAAGAAATTGATGTGTCTATTCTCTTCAAAAAGCATAATTAAACTTCCCTGAAAACTACCTTTTCCACTGCTTTTCTTCAGAGAGTGTAAGCCAGAAAAATTAACAAATGCTATCTTCTTATAAGCACCTTAACTTCTTTTTATTTTATAGTTTGTCTAAGATTGGCTTCTTAAAAGAACTTTTTCATTTGGCAGTTTGTGTTCATTTTGCATCCTCATTAGAAAACTAACATTTCTATTCCTTTTCTCAATACAGTGGCATTGTCCAGTAGCAAAACCAGCACCATTTGCCTGGGAACTGTATTGTGCAGCAGCACTTTTAGCAGGTTTGGCATGTATTCATTTTCTCTAACTTGTCTGGAAGGTTACAATACTTTCTGGTTTTTGGTCTTTGCTTACATAATGAGTGCACAATTTGCTATATATGCATCAATGATGTGTTCATGTAAACAATTTTCTGACAGAATAACATACACACCAAACTTTCCTCTATACTTTAAGACTCAATGAACTACAGTGATGTTTCTCCTCATATCTGATGGCACTGGAAATAAAACTAGAATTCACTCTCACACCAACTACAAAACAAACCAAAGCAAAGCAGAAATTTATGAAGGATTAAAAAAAAAAAAAAGAAAAAAGGAAGTGAAACCCCTCACATGGTTCTCACAAGGTTAACCAACAATTCTTTTTTTTTGTTTAACTGACTTACATAAGTCAAGCAAAGGAGTGGTGCCATGCACTCCCTGGTACTGCTTGAGAACAGATAAAGTAGCAACACTGTAGTTCCTGTCTGTGCAGTATTTGAGACCTGTTGGGGAAACTAAGAGAAAGGCTTATTGAATTTTAATGTTGAACTAATGTTACATTAGATGGGTGACTGCAAGTTGAGAGGAGAAAGTAAAAAATGGTTTCCCCTTTTACCAGTGAGTTCAAATGTTCATCCTGTCCTTTCTGTGAACCCACTATTTATGCCAAACACTTTTAACATATATATAATTCATTAAGAAATCTGTACAGAGTAACATTACAGATAGATGATTGTGTGACAGATTTTTAGACTCAAGAAAGCTTCAAGTTTCCTATGTTCATCTTACTGGATGTAGAAAGCTTATGTTTCAGCCAATCCAAAGTAAGCCTCATACTATCTCAGGGAAATCAAAGTATAAGTAAATCACAACAAAAATGAATTGCCATGTTATTTTGCGTTAGGTAGCCTGCAATTTCTATGTAAAAACACATAATCCTCACCAAACTATTTGCAGATTCTTGTTGGTTTGGGTTTGCTGGTGTTTACTGTGGGTTTTTTCGGGTACTCTGAATATTTTTACTGAAAAGATAGTGCTAAAGCAGTTCAAAAACAGAAAAAAATTTTGAACTATTTTCTTCAGTTACATTTCAATATTTTAATTCTTTTCTTCTTTAGAGAAATAATGAAGAAATTAAAGATATCTCTTCACACTAAGCATATATTGGGCTTTACAGAATGCAGCATCAAAATTCATCTACATTTACTGTGTATGATTTATGTCTAATTTAAACTAGCCAACACCTTACTTACTTACTTAGTAACATATGAATGATGCGCGTTTTATACCATATGTAGTATGAATTGCAGCTCAATTAATCCCAGATGTAGCCCTCAGTAGTTTCATTGCCACAGTCTTCATCTGTTTTTCAGCCCATATGATGGTTCTCATCGCCATACAAAATTGAATTAACTATCTTAAACAGAAAGCAAAGAAGAATTATTATTAAAAGTGCAGCTAATCATCTAAGGAGAAGGTATTCTTTGTGTAAATAATTTAAAATTGAAAAAAAATATACTGAGTTCTGCTACAAGATTTTATCCCTGTCAATTAATAGTATACTAAAAAAATCTGTAATAAAAATATCTTTACCTATATGCTCTATAAATATCCCTACATATTATAATAATACCCAAGGAAGCAAGTTCTGAAACCAATAACAAAATGTTGCTGGTGGTGAAGGCAAACTTACTGTTTTATTTATGCATTTCAGGACTTTTAAACCACAAACATCTCCATGAGAAATTGAAGCAATGAACATTCATCTTCTCATCAGGTCAAAATTACCTTGCATGACACAGATTTTAGCCCATTTCTGGAAACTCATACCCAAAGGTATAATTTTATTACTTTGATTCTTTTACTGCCTTTAAAATCACACGCATACTGTTTTTTCTCTCTTTTTTACTCTGTGCATCTTATTAGCTATCAAATAATGAATATTACACCGTATGTTACCTGATGTCTATGGTTATAATCTTTTCAATAAAAATATGTGTAATTTATTAATTTTACAGTTGCTATTTTCTGGAAAGCAATTCTATACACAAATTAGGTAGGCAAAGTTCATAAGCAGAAATAATATTCCTTATTGCTGTGTTAGAAGGTGTGTTTTAGCATTTTGCTTGCAATATCAGCTGCAAAGCTCATAACGGCAAAAAAATTAATAGTTCATTGTTTTGTATGCTGGTATTTAATTAAACAGTATATAGCTTCAAGTGCACATTATATTTTCTACATGTATTACTCATATTAATGAGTATCACTTGAGAGGCAACCAGAGGAGTCATTTTACGGGGATTATCAGTTAAATAAATAAAGACTTAGTTCTGCAGCCTGCATGGCATGCACAATAAAGATAGTGCAGTAGGTTCATAAATGGAAATACGCAAATAGTAATCTCCAGAGCTGGAACCATCCATAGACAGAAGTTTCTATAGTAAACCAACTTTCAAAAAGCTAGAAAGGAAGTTGTGAGAGCTAGAAAAGCACTTGCCAGTGCAAGGCCAAAAAATATTTGTGTGCATCAAGTGCTCAACAATGCTCAGAGTCATTGCATTTCTAAGAATACATTAAAAATTATGAGGATGGTGAAATACAGAAAACAGGAAGAAATGTCTTCACTTGCAGATCATATTACTTAACACAAAGCCAAAAGCTATTAAAGCCTTTCTTTAAGTTAACCTTCATGAGGGAGGCTTTGCAGACTCATCACTTTTAACTAGGTCTGATATTACTGAGAGGTCAGGAAAATACCTGATGTTTGATGCTAACACCTTCCCATATAATTTCATCTATTTCTTCCCCTCAAGTAATTCTCTAAGGTGTCCATAAAGCTATTTTATTAATTCTTACATATCTGCCAGTGATATTTATTGGAAGGACACATGCACACTTCAGAGAAAACAAACCTATACCTTTTTCATTAGATAGAAGGCATGAAATAAATGAAAATTCATAGATTTTAGTCCTAAGACCAAACATAATAGCCATCTATTCTCACTTGTTGTAGGATCCATGGCACTGAATTTCCCATAATGATTCGTGTCATTTGTGGATAAGCTAAAAAGAATTTAGTTTCATCCACTAGAGAAGTTAGTATAATAATAACTGCATACAGCAGGAAAAGAAAAAGACTTCTGAGCGTTACACTAATGAATCTACTAAATAGTGTATTTAATATTTGGATGATGATGAAAAAAAAGAGTTGATAGGGTCTTTAGAACAAACTTTGCTAGTTTGATTATGGTATCTTAAAAAAGAATAAAATCTCATTATTTTGGGCTTTAAATGCATATGAATAACTAGATCATAAGTATATCAAATGCTATTAGTAGATGAAAAGCCGAAGACCTTCTTTCTTTCTTTCTTTTTTTCTATATGTAGAAATTTTAAAGCACTAAAGGAATGTGGGGTTTTGAGATAAGAACTAGTGTAAAAGTTGATTTTCATTCCTTGTTTAAATACCCAATGTATAAGTGGTTTTCTTTTGTTAAAAATGTTATGTCAAATAAAATGTTGAAATAAACTTGCCATTAACAAAACACAGCTAAATATCATTTTCATATTTTTTCAGGAAAAATGTCAACCATAATGAAAATTGGCTACAAAACCCATTTATTTTGTCAACAATAAATTTATCTCAAAAATAATTTCTTCTTTTTAAAAGATAAAAACTGTATTTAAAATCAAGCTGTAAAGAAACATTAAGCACACTATGAATGGGTACTTAAATAAAGGGGTTTTCTTTATATTGCATTATTTGAAGCTGCTTTAAAAAGTATTAGCAGCTCCTTACATGATAGAAGCTGCAGAATCAGTCAAGTCACTTAGAAAGCAGGGGCATTTCCATACCCCAGCTTTAAACTAGTGTTCAGATTCCACTTTCCTGAGTGCATTAAAAAAATGTACAGACAGATATCTAAGCAGGTAACAGCAGGTGAACTTCTGGCCCCATTACAGTCAATGGGAGGTCTGTCATGATATCAAAGGCACCAGGATTTCACCTTCTAACTCATCTTTCTCATATATCAGAAAAGCACTTTCACCCACCAAACTTAATGACAAAGCAACTAAAAGTTTTGAACAATTTTGAAGTCCACACTGAAAAATTTCACATTCGTTTGAGAGGCATTGGCAGCTTTCAAAGTGTGGATTATCAGTCAGCCTCCTGCAGTTGACAAAGCAAATCAGTGCAAGCAAATTTGACTGTGTGAATAAAATACATGTTAAAAACATGTAGTAACTACTACTAAGATGCCAAGAAAATTTCTGTATTTAAATTAGACATCTGTGCCCTATTTTTAAATATTCATCATTGTGATTCAGCATGTTCCCCACTCCTATCAGAGTTTTAACATATTTTAAAAACCTTTACACTTTAACACCTTCATTACCTATGAATCCATTCATAGGTATTGAATGATTTCATTCAAATTCATATAATATAAATCCATTACTAGAAATTTTTCTATCCATAAACCTACTCACATCTACAGCTTAAGAGAGCCATGATGTTTCATGAGGCTGGGAGATTTTTTCAGTATTTAATGATGCAAACAGAAACTGCAAAGAAAGCTTGTTTTTTAGAGCTTGTGTAAGAAAATAAATGTTGCTATTAAAATTGATATAAGAAATTACTTTATTCAAACACATGATCAGTAGGTGCTATGGATTGCCTGTTCTTGTCTATATATCTTCAGTTCATAAACACTGCCTAAGACGGGATCACAATTACCTTGGATTGAACAAAAATATAAAATTACTCCTGAATGGGACATAAAAACTAAAAAGCTTGCAAAGTATCCTAAAAACATAGAGATGAGAGAAAAAATGTGCCCTGTTTATTTCAGAGGCACTTCGATAGACTTGCACTTACTCAGAAAAAAATGGATAGGTGGATTAAACTCTGGATGACATTCACTGCTGTGTTTATGTGAGAGGTTGTGTGAGGGGATCACAATGGTTCTTTCTGGCCTTGCAATCCATTAATTTATGTGTTATCTGAAATGAAAGGGGAAAAGAATAAGTGTATTACAATAAGTTTGATGAATATCCCAACCCAAATGCTAACCCAAAGTTGACATACATTACATTTTTATAACAAAGTGCAAGATCAAAATGCCTGTGGGTTAATTAAACTGACTGTCAAAAGATGATGAAATGATTTGGGATAGGGTAAAATTGCATCCAGTACATCCACAGTTCATGAAAAGCTAATAAAGCAGGGCACTAAACTTGACTTTAAAAAAACCTTCTGATTAGACTTGGTGCATAGAAAAGGGCACAATCCCAAGTTATACTTCTGCCTGAAAATGAGTGAATTAGCAGGACCTCCACTTGCTTTTATAGAGCCACAATATGCTATATAATAGGTATGAAACATTACCTCCTGGTATATTAGCAAGTTATCATGGCACTTGTTACCATCTAGGACTGACAAACTTCTGCATTGAATCTCAAAGAGTGTTAGACAATGAAATCATGAAACATCTATCCATTGACTTAGCTTAATTTTTGTTCTGAAAGACCAGGAGGAAAAAGTGAAATGAAAGACTTAAGACAATAGACAGACATATTTTGATAGACTTCACTACAAAACTCTCATTAAAATCCATAACAACTGAATATATGGATTTGGTTTTTGCTGGTTTGAAGGTGATCAGTGTTTGCTTTGTTTGCATTTTGGGAAAAATTGTATTCTGCTTCACTTTCTGAGATTCATTTAGCTGTTCCAGAAATATCTATTATCTCCCTGAGTTTATCTCCCTGAAGATTCCTACAGTTTGCTTAAATCACTGAGGATAGACAACTAAAGAGGATAATTGTACTGTTGAGAACAACAATTAGGCTTCTTCTTCCTTCTTTGCTTCTGTTTCTAGTTTCAGTCCTTTTATTGTTTAACCAGAGGTGCAAGTCAGAGCAGTCAGACTTTGAATAGCAGGCAAGAGCTTTAATGTCTACCTGATACGACATATTCTTCTTCATCAGGTTCTCAACTTGAACAGGTGCCATATGATTCCCATACCTCATCATTAAAGTCTTGTAATTTACATAGGTAAAAAAATGAAACTATGCCAAGATCCTCAACAATTGACAATGAACATTATTACATTTGGTCAGTATGTGAAATACTTAGGAAAATGATGCCAGCAGCAAGGCAGGGAAAGATAAAGTTATATATGAGTACTTACCATGTGTATGTCAAGTGCCACAGACCAGACACGTTAAATCAAAATATTTTTTAACACCAGTTAAAGGAAACTATCACTGTACAAGCGAGACTTTCTTGAAATAGTTTGCTGTCTGCAAATATGCATTTTTAAACTATATATTTCCTCATGCAGCATAGTTCTTATTCAACATTAAAGCACAGTATTTTTCTCTTTGGAGCATTATACTCAAGGTTTGTCCTAAAGTTTAGAAACAGATAGATGGAAATCATGCCAGTTTATACAGATTAATTTTAGTCTATTGGTATCAGTAGAAGTTTAAACATGCCTAAATGTAAGAATCTAAATTTAAGTGTCTATACTGAAGCATATACCCATCAGGGTTGTACCTAGGGGTGCAAATTTATGAAAAACCAGAATGCCTTTCTAGGGAACTAGAAATATGGCATAATGCCAGATAAAATGTTATTATAATCCACATTTGTTGCTTTTGTAGTCAAAGGCCTCCTAATCAGAACTAGAACTCTGCTGGTCTAGTCTACAGAAACCATACTTGAAAATAAATATTCATGAAAAATAGTGTATGGCCTACATAAACTATTTACGAATAGGGATGGCAAATACATCTCCTTAGTTTCACTTCCTCTTTTCTTGAGTGTATGTTTATTTATTGACGTTCAAGACTGCTACTTCAGTATTTCTTTTGCTTATGTCTCTATAGAGCTGTTATATGACTCAAGTAAACCAGTAAGTAACAAACTCAGTGTGAACTGAGTGTTTACTGAAGAAATCTGTAATTTTTTACCAATCTATGAATTATTTTGGGCCAATGATGAAAATTCATTAAAACAAGAATAAGATTCCACTGCACTTCACAGTGAGAAAACAGTTTAGCCTGCTAGTTTATAAAGTTTCTGCTGGAAGACCTCATAAAAGGCTGAAACAGAGTAAAAGTCTGAGCTAATTCTCAAATCTACTCTTTCTAAATTCACTCAATTGTTTGCTTGCTTGTTTTTGCTGATATTCTACTTACTACTTAGCAACTCTACATAGATCTCATGATAATCCTTCAAATCAAATAAAAAGACTATAATTTGTATTGGCTACAGGATAAAATTTTAGCTGCACTGAGATGCGTGTAATTGAGAAAATAGTTTTCGAACACTCATTACCTTACAGTCATTGTTTCAGTATTTATAAAGAATGGATATGACTTGTGGTGAAGCAGACTTTCAAAGACACTGTGGGAAAGGGGAAATTTTATCTTTTCAGCAAGCTGATCTCTCCTTTCTGCCTCAGAATTATAGAAATGTATATTTAAATTTGCCTTCTCTGAAATGCTACCTAGCATCAAAGTTTTCACCTCTAAATGTTCCTTCCTTTCTCACTCTGCAAACACTTAGCTTTTTACATCACAAACACTCCAGCTTTTAAATTTGTGGCTAATGTTCATTTAAAGTATAGGCAGGCACAGTCTCAATGCCCATTGGACAGGCTGGATCCAAGCTCCTGAAACGTCAAAAGATGATGGGTTCAAGCATGACAATCAGCATACGTTAATTTGCTCTTGAACTCGTAGCTTCCTTCTTGCTTATAATGCTTCAGCAGTCTCACACTGCATTTTTATCACTTTATCTGATAAACACTAGGCACAAGTTTAGTGGACCTCCAAAGTGCAGTGGAAAGACTTTTAGGCAGTTACATATTGAAACTGATTTACAAATAACTCCAAAAATCATATCACCAAACGATTGAAGCCACTCTTTGTGAATGAAGCTTAAAAAAACTTTTTTTTTCTGAGCTGGGAAAGTGTATGCTGTTTATATTCGCACTACCAGGCACACGTCAATGAAACAGTGAGATTATAAACCTCACTGTGAAAGTCGCTGATTATCTTTGCTCCCAGTAAAAAAGCACTGATCAAATACATAAAGCCTTGTTTTAGACAAGGCTTCAAAAATTTGTAGAGAACATTCCATGGACAATATAAGAAGGGGCTATCACAGCAGCCTTCCTTAGCTCACCCATGGAGACTCTGCAACCAAGTATTCCGTTTTCTTATTCTTAATGCCAAAATAACAGTTACACTCATAGCAGTCGCACAGCTTTAAACATCTTAGCACAATAGGATGTTCTTTTATTTTCTTCCATTATAGATTAAATTATCTTCAAAACAAAACAGTGTAAACTTGCAGCATCTATCCTATACATGCTCAGCTTTATCATGCTTGCATTAGATTGTGTGAAAACACAGCTAACAAGCAGACAGAGAATATTGGGGTAAACCCATGGGTACTGTTGTTAGCCTTACTTGCCCATAATTTTTAATGCTGATTTTAAAACCCTTTCACATTCTTCCTCCAATCTTTTTTCCTGAGATAATAAAGAAGCTCAGGTGAATGTATACTAATGCACTGCACTCCATCTGTCTTCTTTTAATTAAATCAGGAGCTGTAGAGCAGGGGTAGAGCAGCATGCTCCAGCCTGCAGCCTGAGAAACAAAAGAAGTGACTTGTACAGTATGGAGGGAGACTAATGGGCAAAAGCATTCCTGCATGTAGCAATCTGTGCTCCCTACAATGCTACTCATCATTCTGTCCAACTTCAATGATATTCTTAGCATGAAATGTCTAAGATTAATGAGGCATTTATTCTCCAATAAAAAGCCGTCACAAAGAACACATTTTCTATCAACATTTTTGCTGTTAAATTAATACAACCAACTTTTTACAGATATGGGGTTCAACAGTGCTTTGTAGCAGATGATGTGATGCTAGTCCATCTTGCAGGTTCACATCTTAGGGTGGGTCTGCATTCATTTTCTCTGTTTAGTTCTCTGACTAGTGCTGCTAGTCAGAACACCCTTGAGTCTCAAACTGCTGTCATAGGCATCTATTCCTTAAAACTGCCTTCAGGGCTAGGTAGATCTGTGGCCTGGCCCATTGTAGGTTGTGGGTTCTTTTCAGGTGCTAATATTAAATGGGCAAAGGACTCCTAAAATTTGTCATCTTTGTCCTGCTATGTGGTTGATTTTTAACAGAATTCCCTGAGCCCACTTCCCTGTCTTTCTCTTCCTTGAGCTAGCAAAAATCCTCCAAAGGTAGTCCTCTACTGTTAGCACTCAAGTACTGATAGGGCAACTGTTGGCACGGGTCTTTTCTTTATATGTTGTAAAATATCATAGAGCTGCATGTTTAAAATAAGGGTAAGTGTGTCTTACAGTCTTACAAGGCAAATGATCCATATAGCCTCTTGGATACATTTTTTGCAGACTCACTTTTTCACAGGGTTTTTCAGAAGCAGTAGGTAGCTAAGACACATTTTGATCAGAACTTTAGAATACATCCTTCTCAGTTGACCACTAAAAGGATCAAACATGAGGGAGTCAGTTTCTCAATCTGTTTTGCCACCTTTCATAAAGTTCAGTCACTTCTGTTTTGGTAATCCTAGTGAATATTTGGTACAAAATCCTCAAGCCTCCTTGCTACATACAGTGGACATCCCATGGAAATCTCAGAAATGTTAACTGACTTCATTGATTCTATCCTGCTGAGCCTAATCAAGAACCAAGACAGTAGCAAATACAAAAGTAAGTTGTTCTGTGAACGGGGGAACTATTTATGTGTCATGAGTCACCTTTACCTACAAGCACAGTACCACTAGCTCCTGACTGCCCCACCTATTGCAACCCTGCTCAAAACAGTTTGATGTGCCCCACACAACTTCACAAAGTGCAAATGGAACTTACTTCTAAGATACTCTTTTCTGTTTTAGGAGTCTGTGACTGCCTTTTCTCTCAAATTGTCTGATTGCTTCATAGAATTTATCTTAACAAGGAATGATTGGTTTTACCTACCGGTTTGCTTAAAGCTGCTGCTTCTTTCTTAGTCTTGTAAAAAAGCCTTCATGTTAGGAAGCATCCCCACTTTTTAGCTTTGTCAGATGGTCCAACAAAATATATTGCCCCTGTGTTCTCATAAAATGTATTTCTATAGAAAGGATTGTTTGATTTTATGCACAAGTGGCTTCACTATTTTTTATTTTGTTATTTTTGATATCCCTGATACTACATTTTCTTCATTTTACTTTAGTAAGTAAAGAAGTTATCCCCATAAGACATGAAACATTGCAAGTAATACCAATGGAAAAAGTATATAAAGGGCCAGACAAACAAATCACTCCTTTTTCTTAACTGAAACAGACAAGTGTTTCCAAGAGACAGTACAGAAATATCTGTGGCAGAGCAGTGTAGTGTGTATCTTCAGGCATGTATTTATTCTGGATGGTCTAAAGACACTAAATATATCATCCCCCTATAATATTTGTAGGCATTTTACTTATGTAACATCGTATATAATAATCTCCTTTTAATAAGAATTGCATTTTTTAATCATTTTAGAGTCAGTACCTTATCTCTTATTCATAGTTTGCTGGGTTTTAATTATATGAAGCACACTTTCAGGAACATATCCATAGTAAAACTGTAACATCATTTTTCTCCAGCACGAACTAGCAATGACATAGAAAGGCAATGAACTCCTAAATCTATGTTTAGAAGTACTAAGTTGCATTTAACCTGAGGGAAACTTCATTATAAAAATTCATTGTGTTAATTCTCAACATAAAAAATGTCCCTTGGGCCAATGCATTTACAGAGTTGTTGTTTACTGTTGGATTTCAATACCTTTCTTAAAATGTCAAACTAACCACAGCTTTCAGAAATTCTAAACTTTCTTCTATTGTGTATCTAGCTTTCTTTCATCATCATATCTTTACTTTTTCCCTGCATTAACTTAATTAAAAATACATTTGGAGCAATTTTGATTATCAGATTAAAATATTTAATAAATCAAAAAATGCTACTTTATGAGCTATATAGGTAAAGGTAAAGCTTCAAACAAAATAAAATTAAGTATAATCTCAAAAAAAAACCCTTGAAAATACATAGATCTACCACGTTACTTGTCATGATTCAGCCCCAGCTGGCATCAAAGCCCGACACAGCCATTCACTTCTCCCTCCAAGTGGGATGGGGTCTGGAATCAGAAGAGTAAAAATAAAAGAACTTATAGGTTGAGATAAAAACAGTTTGATAGGTAAAGTAAAAGCCATGCACATAAGCAAAGCAAAGAAAGAAATTCATTCACAGCTTCACATCAGCAGGCAGGTGTTCAGCCATTCCCAGGAAAGGAGGGCTCCACCACACAGTGGTGACTTGAGAAGACAAACTCCATCACTGTATACATCCCCACCTTCTGTCTTCTTCCATCAGCTTTTGTTGCTGAACATGATGGCATGAGATATCCCTTGGGTCAGTTGCAGTCAGCTGTCCCAGCTGTGTCCCCTCCCAACTCCTTGTGCACCCATAGTCTACTCACTAAAGGGGTGAGAAGCAGAAAAAGCTTTGGCTCTGTGTGAGCATTGCTCAGCAGTAACTAAAACATCTCTGTATTATCAACACTGTTTTCATTGCAAATCCAAAATATAGCCCCATAGTAGCAACTATGAGGAAAATTAACTCTACCACATCCAAAAACAGCACGCTCTCCACCCCTTACTCATACCATTTATGAGTATTATATCATGTTCAGGCATAACAAGAAAAATATTTTCCATATCTGTCTCATTTGTTGTCAGACATACCTTACAGAACTTAAGCATTTAGTCATTTCCTCAAAGTTGTATTCTCTGACAGTTTTAGATGCTATCTGAAGCCAAAAATTGTTTATTTTCAACTTAACTCTCGAAGCTTTTAGTTTTATTAATCAAGATGTCTTCCATTTTAAGTGAAGATCTAGTTAACATAAGTTGTACATCTTTCTGTTAGTGTACTTATATATAGACAGATAGGGTCTGAAGCAGAGAGCTACTTGGCAAGGATCACACAGGTGGTCTGTGAAAGAGATAAAAACTGGTTTCAATCACCTTCATTCCCAGGATACAACCACAGGACTAGCACTCCATATTTAACTGATGTCTGATACAGACTTCTCCGATTGTAAGATTCAGTTCCTAATCTATTTCCTTATGCAATAGGAATTAACTAATTTTAGGAAGAGGCACCATTTTTTTTATTTTTTTTTTTTGCTTAAGATTTTGCATTTTCATCAACAGTTCTGGCAGAATCGATAATGTGTATTTCTAATTTATGTTGTAGATGCACCAGCAATTACTATTGCCATATCCCTCAAGAAACCTGTCTTCAGAAAAAAATGCAAGAACAAAGACACTTGCCATTCTTGAATACCTAAAACACTTTTAAAGGAAAAATTGATCTATAAGCAAAGTCTTTTCTTTCCCTGTAGAATTTTCAAGTACTTGCATTTGGTGGGGTGAAATCAAGCAAGACTGTTTCAACTACGAACACAAACATTTATAGATTGGCATTTACATAGTCACCAATTTATAAAAAGCTACTATCATTGTGATTTGTCGTGTCTCACTCATCCCACTCATAGCTGTAAAACACAGAACTGTGTTGCATGGATCAGATGTTCACTAAGGTGAAAGTATCTTTTTCAGGGATAGTATAATTGAATTATCAAGAAGGAGAAACGATTAGATTTACAAAAATATTGTGTTTGGGTTTTTTATTTATTTTTTTTTTTTTTGGTTGGTTCGTTGTTTTGGGGCTTTTTTTTTGTT
>JAOEHY010042220.1:0-19113 GCA_025447955.1 Psilopsiagon aurifrons
TTTTTTTACCTCAACAAAAGTAAAACTTTACTTTGTACCTGGTTTCTTTTTATTAAAGAATTTTCTCTTTTTTCCCCATCCCCCAATTTCTAAGAAAGAATTGTGAGTCATGTCACAATACAATAGCAATATAAGCATCAAATTTGCAAGGAGGCTCCTTGGTAGCCCTCCTGAACAGCATGAGACTGTATAAAATTCACTTTACATAGTATTTAATGAGTTAACCTTAAAAATTAGTACTGAATATTGCAAATAACAGAAAGGAAGGGACACATAATAGCTGTTTTGCTCCCCCCCCAAAAAAAAAAAAAAAAAAAAAAAAAAAAAAAAAAAAATCTTTCTGTACTTCTATTTCGCATTCTTGGATTACAGCTAGTATGACCAAAAAACATGACCTGAGCAAAACTCCCTCCATTCTGCATTGTATGTGAGGGAATTACTTGACTATAATGAGGGATGACTTTGTTACTTGACCATAATGAGGGATGATTATGTTGTGCCAATGGTTGTGTCCATGACAGGTGAGTTTGATTTGTGCATGTTGGCTCGCACATTTTTTGCCAGATGCTCTGGAGAGTCTCGTGGGTGAGCCCTTCTTTTTTTACGTGGATTTACAAAATGAAGAGGCAAGCTGCCTGGTGATGCCTTGTTAGAGCTTAACATGAAAATTCACTATAGCAGACTATATTAGTAGAAAGGCATGTAAACAAATGCTTATAGGCTTTTGATCATGGTGTAGATGCCCCTAACAACACTGCCTGAAATGGTAGTCTGTTGGAGATATAGTTTAGTGAGATAAAGTAAGATAGATTATTAAGCTTTAAAATGCAAAAATCCCTTTCTCCAGCTGCAGTCAGTTTCTGTGCAAATACTTCACCAAAGCTGAGCCTTCACCATGCGAATGAGGAACTGCTTCCACCACAGCCAGGATGGCAGAAGGATGGGGCTTGGCAGCTCCTACCTGGAGTTGGGTGCCCAGCCTACCTGGTCACATTTGCCCAGTGGAAAAAGCCCCTTGACTTGTGCCCCTCCAATGACAATTAAGAGACACAATGTCCAGGCTCTGGACTGGTCTGGATTCTAAGAACCAGAGAAGGGAGTTTTCTGTGGATTACATTCGTATCCCAGAAACAGAAAATTGCAGTCTTCTGGTTATTTAGGCATTTCAAGCCTAGCATAAGTGTTTAAAAATCTTGTAAGTCTACTGCAAAGTTAGCTTAATAGACACTTCTCACAATTAAATATTTTAGACATCTTACATTTTTCCCATAATTCCAACAATAATTAGGTCACAATATGGATTAATTTCTTGTCAGATCAAATTTTTAGTGGCAGGATGTTTTGAGGGAGTGGAACTCAAAACCGAGTTAACTGACATTTGTAAACTCTCCCTTTTGTTGTATGCATAAACATAAAATAGCTGACATTTGGCTCTTTCGTTTTTCCTTTCCTGCTTGTTCAGTGCAAATATTATCCAGACAGACGTGTTAAACAAATATCACATTATCTACAAACACAGATATATAAATCTCATTGACCTAGTCAAAAACTCAGGACCAAATTCTCCTCCTGAGCAAGTCTGATCTATAAGCGACCTTGAGCTAATTGCTTTTCAACTCTTACATGAAAGTCACTATACTTTCTAATCTCACAGAGTTTATTTGTTTATAGGGAGCAACACTATATGTATCAATACCAAAAAGGTAACCTCTAAACTGTATTAATGCATTTTTATGGGGTGAAATAACAGGATGATTTAGAAGCAAATTTGTTACCCTGTTTTCTAGTCACTGTAATTGTAGAAACATAATGAAGCTATACTGAAATTTTTTCATCTGTTTGGGGATGGAATGGGGTGCTGAAATTGTCAATTTTCTGTTCAGTGACAGAACTACAGCCTCTCTGAAAATTAGCAGGAGCTATGCGTGCTAAAATTACATACTTGCCAGTGCAAATGGACTCCACAGTGCATTTCCTCAGAATTTGTGTCTTAGTGCTGTCATCTTTTAAAAAATATTGCAAGAAGGTTGGCTAGTAAAAAAAAAAAGTGTCTGCTTTGTGCAGTCGTTGCTGAATATTAAATGCTTCAGTCTCTCAAGACCCCTTTAAATAAGAATGATGCTGGTTTATGCTTTCAGATTTTTGTTGGTATGTGAAAACATGAATAAGCAGAAAAGCTTATGCTTTGCTTTAATGACAAGCTGTATTAAGTAATATGATGGCCTCTGTGGTGTCTTCTGTAAGCACTGCCAATACTCAGCATAACCCAGAGTCAAACATCTTGTAAGAGAGGACCTGTCATGCTTTAAGCCCAGTCGGTAACTCAACCACGCAGCAGCTCGCTCACATCCCTCCCCCCTCTTCTTCCCCCGCTCCTGGGGGGATGGAGAGAATTGAAAGAATGTAACTCCCACGGGCTGAGACAAGAACAGTCCAGTGACTAAGGTATAACGCAAACCACTGCTTCTACCACCAATAATAATGATGAGAAGGGAAATAACAAGGGAAGAGAATACAACCGCTCACCACATGCCGACTGATACCCAGCCAGACCAAACAATGATCTACCGCTTCTGGGTAGCTGCCGCCAGTTTACATAAAGGGCATGACGTGCTGTGGTATGGAATACCTCTTTGGTTTGTTTGGGCCGGGTGTCCTATCGCTGCTTCCTTCCAGCTTCTCCTCCTCCCTGGCAGAGCATGAGACTCAAAAAGCCCTTTGTCAGAGTAAACACCGCTTAGCAAGAACCAAAAACATCGGTGTTATCAGCATTGTTCCCAGGCTGAAAGTCACAAACTCAGCACTGCACCAGCTACTAAGAAGGAGAAAATGACTGCTACTGCTGAACCCAGGACAGGACCGAATTGATTCACTGTTTCCTGTCTTCTTATTGAATGCTTTTATTTTTCTTTCATAAGCACTTGAAACTCCAAACATATGAAATGAAGAGGTTATGGAGGAATGGCAGAAATAGCTAATTAGAAGAGCCATTCTCCTCTGGGAGCTGATTCTGGAAGAACTGCATACTCTAAGGCCCTGATTCTGGTACATATGTCAATACTGTGAATAGTGCTAATTCATGAAATCAATATTTCAGATTAAGCACACATGCTTTCCATTTGGCCAGGAGGTGCTTTGCAATAGCATTTCCATACTGTTTAAGAGCACAGTGCTAATTTCTTCTGAAATGTTTTCTTATTATCTTCTTATTCAATTCTACCAAGATGTAGAGAATGAGCCTCCATAAGATCTGAAGATACCGTTACTGATTGTGACTTTGAACCACTTGAAGAAAGAAAACCTTTGACAAAATATTTACCTGTGAATGGGGTTTAAAAGCCTTGACTTTCAGACTCATCCTTGGCAACTAGACACTGGTGACAGTGGAATATCCTTGAACATGATTTCTTGTGATCATCAAAACTAACCAGGACCTACTCATGTTTTGGGTTTTTTAATTATTTTTTTTTAACTTTCTGATGCTGCCATCAGGCAGGAAATCATGATGTGTACGTTTGGCTTGCTTGGGTTTTGTCAGAGCTTGGGCTGTGCAGTCGATAGGCAGGCTAGCCACAGCACAGACAGAGACACCAAAGCAGACTGAAAGGCTTTAACAAAAACTCCCAAAAAACCTCACCACCAACAACAAAAAATGACCCTAAAGCTATGAGAGCAAAAAGAGTTTTTGATGCTGAGCCTGACCTGTAGAGGTATCAAATTGGTCCATGTCGTACTAAGCCCTTCTTCTTACCTTGCCAGACTTTGGCAGCGTCCAATATCACACCCACTGTTTATCCTGCAAGCTGCCAACCAAGCTGTTTGTGCCCAGTTTGTTAGATTTACTTCATCCTGAAGACATCAATCTGACCAATTGATCAGGAATCCAAGGCACTAAAGTTTCACTTTGCAGTGGGTAGGCAGACTAGGGAAATAAAAAAAAGGGGGGGGGGGGGAGTGTAAACTCTCTTATAATTCTACGCTTAATATAAATTTGATGGAAATAAAGGACTTATATAAATATGTGTGTGTATAATGATACAGGGGGATAAAGGTAAACACCACACACAGGAAGAAGGTCCGACGCCTGAAATAATGAGCCACAATAGATGAAGATAGCAGCAGTGATAAGAGAAATATTCAGACTACTAAAGTAATGCTAAGAGAAAACCACTGATCTTATTTCTTGCAGGCAAAGCTGTTTTCTCTTAGTGAATTAATCTTTTCTCAGATACAGTAGTTCATGGAAACCCTGATAGCATGCAATTTAAGTGATATATTTTATGGGTGCCTGTAGGGCAGTTACTCTTTTCCAAGCAGGACAGCTCATTTTGAAGTGGCCATTGAAGGAAAAACACAGGTAACTGACTTACTAGTCATATGCTTGCAGGATGCACGCAAGCATGCTTGCTCTCAGTGCTTGACACTAGGTCTCCACCTTCTGAACCCCAAGGTGATTTTTCACATTTGCTTCAAAATTAGCAAGTGATTCATTGCAGCATGATAGTAATGGCAGAATACCAGCCTGAGGACACCTGGAGCAGCATCTTCTACAGCTAAATTCTCAATATGTATTAAACCTGGATCATGATAGATAGTATTAATGGCGAAAAAATTTGGTTTAGCCGACATGTAAAGCCCACCAAGAAATACCAGTCTGTGAAAAACAGTCCCTTCCCTGTTTCCAGGGGCATGGAGCTATGACGAAGCCTTTAGCATAGCCAGCGAAGATGTCATCTTGTTGGCAGCCTACCTGAGCCACTTGTGGTGTCACCACTTGGAAATAAGCTATAAAGACCCTATGCAGAGATGCTATCTGCTTGGTTATTATTAGTTACCTGATACTGCTACAGTCTAATACCTGAATTGCTACTATTGATAATGTCTTCTGTCACGTTCCTGTACACACTCATATGCTGGAAATCAAGGAATCTTACTGCATCATAGATGCAGTAAGCTGCATTTGTGTTTTACCAGTTACTGCCAGGAACAAAACAGATTCAACTTGGGGAAAATTAACTAACTTATTGCAGATTAAAATGAGTTTGGAAAGTGAGAAAGACAAAAACTAAAACACTTTCCTTCCCCCACTCCATATAGGCTCAACATCTCTCCCTCATTCCCAACTCCTTCACCCCATCCCTGCATAGAGGTGGCACAGAGAGTGGGGAGCAGGGGTTGTGATCAATCTATGACAGCTCCTTTCTGCTGCTCCCTCCTCCTTAGTCAGACACAAAACAGTCCTGGGCTAAGATTTCAGCCAGTCCACTTGAGCACACAAAGAGTCTGTATCATGACCCTGCCAGGGAAAGAAGTCCGTGCCTTGCAGGCAAAGGCTTAATAAGTGCCAGCTCTCCCAAGACCCAGTGGAAGTCTAAAAAGGGATGTGTGCATATTTCCTTCCCTTCTGGGTTCTGTGGAGCTGTTTCAAGTGGTTCAGAGACACTGGTCCTCCCAGGGGGGAGCAGACCTCTGGTTAGCAATCAATAAACCAAAGCTTTAATATTCCTTTGACTGGGCAAAAAAAAAGTTGTATTCCATAAATTTGTATGGAAAGGATACTGTCCCTCCTCTCTGAGGAAGAGTCTGTGATAGAAGAAGATGGATAAACAAATAATCTTGTTTTTAATGAACACATCCATTATATCAGTAACAGTTATGGCAATAGGAATTAGTACTTTTAGGCAGCATCTCTTGTTCCTTGTAAACACCTCAGCCTTCTGTCAGAGTCCCCACTGGGGCTATTTACAGCTTCAATATTACAAGGTAGCTACTGTCTAATTATACACAACTGGATTGGTTTCTACCATTCAGGTCCCTGGTTAACCCTTAATAATAATTAATTTTTTACTGTTATGCTGTATATCAACTTAAATCTTTCAAGAGCTAAGGTGTCCCAGTAGAGCAGAAAACCTATTAAGGTATCAAGACATGCGTGCTTTGCAACTTCTGTTTTAAGTAGTGGTAAAAGACCCCATATTAAAAAAAAAAAAAAAACAAACCAACAAAAAACCACAAAATAAAAATTAAAATAAGGAGCAGCACAAAGTCACTGGAAATGGGTCTTGGAGTTTATACAACAGCACTTGTATTGCAAGAGGCCTGTTGTCCTCATTTACTTGTAGTTGTCTTTAAAGAATTAGCCTGCACTCAGGACTTGGGTCCAATGTGTAAGCGTGTTAATTAAATCTGCGATAAGCAGACAGTATGTGACACATAGCCCTGGTTCAGTTGATTGAATTTTCCTCACTGCTGAGCTTTTATCTGTCCTGCCATTGGGGGCTGCAGTATTTATGTAGGCATTTATGTAAGTCTTGCTGTGAACAGAAAGTCACCTGCTTGGAGAAGATGGAGTGAAGGAAAGGGAGTATCTTCTGCTAGCATAACACAATTCTTTATAGTGACATCCTTTGAACCAAGGAATCAGAATAATTCTTGGGTCAAGACCAAGAGGGTAATTAGGACCTTCTGCTCAACCTGCTCCCATAAACTATACTTTTATGCTGGGAAAAGGTGAAACAGTAGAAAAAAAAAAAAGCCCTATTTCTCCCCGCATTCCTCCCTTTCCTCTCATAGCCATTTGATTAAAACAGCAGGCTGGCCTCTGCTTTCTTTGTCACAGGTTGTAATCAAGCAAATCAGGGACTATGCATTTCTCTCAGTCCAGGAAACATTCAGGGATACAGAACAGCTGGTAAGAAGTGAATAAGGAACCGTTTGTCAGGAAGGAAGATCTACCCCTGAGAGCAATTCCAGAGGAAATAAACATCAAAATGAACGAGTTACAAGGCACTGTAACTTCATTTGTTGACAACTTGAATACTCTTAACACACATAAATATTCTTGAGCAGAGATCAGATCTTGTGGGCTCACAGCTATTACAACAGCACAGTTTTAACAGCATGCAAGGTGAGGCTGAACAAACATCCTAGCTGTAAAACTCATTAATGAGCCATCATAAAATGGTAAATTCGAGATTATAAATGCTACAAAATCAAGTCAGGTCTTACAGTATTCACACATAGAGGAACAGAGGTAATAGCCAGGATAAGAGCACCTCAGGTGGGGCCAAACACCTCTGCTGTAGAATAGCTGTAGAAGGGCAGGATGCTCCTGCTATACAGAATGGGTCCCAGGTGCTTTTCAGAAGCAGGCAAATGCAAGGATGATGCATCACTCAGACCTGAAGCATTTACATACAACTAATGGGCCTTTTGGGCTATCCATGCTGCAGTTTGATAAGCTCCGAGTACAACAGAGGAACATCTACAACCTCTGCATCCAAAGCTGACAGGAGTAGGTAAAAAACAAATGGAATGGTGGATCCGTAGTCCCACACAAAGTGGACAGTGATGGTCTGGAATGAGAAACTGCTAACACAGATGGGCTCCTAGTTTCTCTTGTATGCGCTTTCAGGCTAAGGTTGACAAAATGTGTTTTCCTTTATCACATAAAGGGAAAGGAATTAAAAGGAAAACAGCCTATTTTGGGCCTCTCCAGGAAGAGAAATACAGATTAAGAGCACAGCTTTATTAGCTCTGGGAGCCATTTCTAGAACACTGTGGTTTAACCAGAAAAATTATTACATTAAATAAATCTTTAGGAATTCATCTAAATTTTCTTTTCCTCCTTTACGTTTAAAGCTTCAACAACTGTGGCAAATGCTTGTAGAGGTGTGTCCTAGTCCTAACAATGCAATTTACATGATATTTATGTTGCATCCTCTCTCTTTAGACCCACCAAAGAGGGCTGTGGTTTATTTAATGCTAAGGCTTTCCTGCATTTGTCAAAATGACTAAAGCTAGTGTTTTATTCAGTGGGCACATGAACACAAAGGCATCCTTTAGAAAGAATAGACTTTTCAATACACAGTTGCTGAGACTAGATCAGATAACATTAACTGTGTAGCTACTTGTTTACCCATGCAGATGTGTACACTGGATATGTACATTGGTGGATGAATGTGATCATATGCAAAATGAAAACCATTTCAAATCCAGTCTGATGCACCCAAAAATATACCAGAAGAAACAGGTTTTTTTACAGCTCTGTCCTACTGATACATTCATTTTCTATTTGTTTCATTCATTACAGGGAGATTGTAAGGTTTATGAGTCTCTCTAAATTTACTAATGGATATACCTAGTAAAGCAGGACCTTGAAATATGCACATTCATTTCTCTGAACTAATATTTGTTGCCATTTTCTCTGCAAAACAGCATGTTGCTTAAATTTATTTAGCTAATTTCCAAAATAATTTGAGTTTGGTTTTAATTTTTCACTTGCATGATGTGGGTCAAAGGCAACAAGAAATAGTTTGACTGTTCGTAAATGTTGCCTCCAGAAAATTTTGCACCAACATACCAAGCAAAAGGCAGGGTAGAGGGAGGACTGGGACAGAAATAGCAAAAAAGCAGCTCCAGAGGGTCTGGCAGTGATACAGAGTGCAGCATTATAATGCCATCATACCCTCTCAGCATGCTACTTTTTATCAGTTGAAGCTGGTTTTTCACATTCTCAATTGCAACTTACAAAGAGAAAAGAGTGTATGGTAGAGTTCTCCTATATAACGTTTGAATTCAAACTTTTCCTATGAAACTCTTTTTTTTTTTTTTTTTTTTTTTTTTTTGGCAGAAAAGATTCAGATGTTGCCATTTTAAATTTTTCCTCCTTTTGCTGCATTTTCCCTTTTTTTTACTTTTGCCTAGGCAAGATAGTTTTTATTATTTCCATTTGTACCTTTACTTTTTTTCACCTTTTTGTACTCCATTCCATTACATTTTTGTGTTTACAAAGGTTACGGAGTTAACGAAAGAATGGAGATACTGCAGAATTGTTACTCCGCAACTTGAAAATATTTCAGAATATTTGGAAATTGGGTGAACAGAAAAAAACAAGGAGATAAAAATGAAAATGAAAAAACACAGAGGCAACAGAGGGAAGAGAGCAAGTATGAGTTTTGTTTTGAAATAGTACAAAAATAATGTTTCTGTTCCCAATTTTTTCCAAAGTGACTTGGTAAGAATCAAGGATGACATTTATAAACCATAATAAAATCATCTCTTAAAAAAAGGTTATAGAATAAAGATAACATTTAATGGAAAAACTTTGATCCTTCTTACTAAAAGCTCTCATTCCAATCACTAATACCTAGATGCTCAATCGCCCTCCTGTATCTGCAGTCCTACTGTAGGTGCTGATCAGAGGTTCAGTGGTCAGCTAAAACCATAATCTATTTGGTGTGTAGTAATCTATTTGGTATTTGTATGGCGATGCTCTATTACCTGTATTAGAAATTGATAAACTGTGAATCTGCATTACCTTCAAGCAGAAAGCTTTCCTTCTCACTAAACATGGATTAAATCTGAGCCCCACAAAAGTTAGTAGTAAAACTTCCACCAGCATAAGTAGGGAGGTGTTTTGACTGTGCCTTCTGCAATGAAAGGATTGTGTTACTTTTGAACTGACTGGAGCTGGGAATGAGATGATGGCAGGTCTACGTTATGTCCTTGGCTTGGATTTTGCCTATCTCACTGCATAGTCCATTTGTTTATGAAATAGGCATAAAATTGTGTGCATCACAAAGATCTCCACTACCTTAAATTTATACGTTGGAATGAAA
The DNA here is from genome assembly GCA_025447955.1 of Psilopsiagon aurifrons. Taxonomy (NCBI): domain Eukaryota; kingdom Metazoa; phylum Chordata; class Aves; order Psittaciformes; family Psittacidae; genus Psilopsiagon; species Psilopsiagon aurifrons. The sequence goes on from JAOEHY010042220.1 coordinate 9,621, forward strand.
ATGGTTCTGTAATTGCAAATTAATAATAACAATGTGAAAGTTTTGAATTCTACCCTCAGTGTTCATTTATATGTAGCAGTAGGCTGAAAACATCACAAGATAAATAACAAGCATAGACCTCCAGAAGTCAGTGTAAACCCCCAGCTAGTACACTCCCTAGCAATATTCCCTTATTGCTCTGCTGGGTGCTATCAAATGATGTGATAATAAACAGAAATACTGCAAATGGAGCAATAGAAAAAAAAATAAAAATCAGGAGCTCTTCATTGCCATATGAAAAAATATCCCCCAGTGTTTCAAATAAATTCTCATCTCATTGAAGTCATCTTTCTATGAAATATATTAATATATTTTAAAAAAACAAGCTCTCTGTCATGCTGCAAATAACTCATTTGGTGGCCCCTGACAGAGTATCTGGAGAGCTTTATTTGAAAGGAGACTGGGGAAGGGCAGATTAAACAGGCTTCTGGCTGCATTCAATTTTCTCTAGTTTGGGGAGATTTTGCACCTTTCTTGGAGATTGTGTCAGCTGGGATTAGCACATTCCATTTCCTGCGCTCCTCATAAGACTGAGAACTAAAGAAAATTAAAATAAAGGTCAGTGAACTTGGCTATGCTTTTCTCTTGCTGAAAATTTGTCCATATGTTTGCTTCTTTTTGCTTTGATCACATCTTACTTTGGCAGGCTATACATATGTGTGTATGTGTAGGGCTTTCATGTTGTTCCATTGTACTATGTAATTGTTGTGTGTATTCATCAGGATTCAGCTCACTTCCATTCACTGTTGTTTATGGAAATAATTTGTGTTTGCTTTGCTTTCACTCTTCCAGAAAGTTTGCTTCTACATAAAGACTGAGGACAGCTCAAGCTGTCCCTTCTTCTGGATTTGAGATGGAAGTGCCCTTTTGCCCTTCTTTGTCATTTCCCCCCATAAAGTCCTCTCATGTCAGAGCTGCACGGACACCCTGTCCTGCCCATCCTGCTGCAGTCCCATGGCCTGCTGTGGCGTATGCTCTGCAGCACCCTGGAGACAAACACACACGCCCACCCCTTGGCATTGCTTAACAAACCCAGTGGCAAAAGTGCTGTGCAGGAAATCTAGATCCTCTGTGGGAGACGCCTTTCTGCCAGACCGTGGTGTCAGCAGCGGGATCTGGCAGGCAGGACACTTGTCTCTTGTTCTGGACCAAGGGCACCAAGCCCATGTCACCCAGCCCATCAGTTAGTCACTTGGTAATTAATTTGGGTCATTTGAACAGACTGAATATGAATCAGTAACCAAATTGTCACTACCAAACTCCTGAGTCAATTGCTAACCTTTGCATATGTATACACCTGGTTTTTCTTATCATAGTTCTGAAAAAATACACAAAGGACTTTTTTTTATACACCAACACCCACCTCTTGGAACAGGCCTCAGAACAGATCTTGCAGCGTGAAACTGTACTTTCAGCCTATGTACATGCCACTTGGCAAATGCATGGACCGTTTTATTGACAAGGTTTCACTGTTAAAACAAACCCAAGTGTAGTAGGGCTGAGGAGACAGCTCCTTCAGCAAGCCAAGGGGAGGGAGTGAGCATGAGGGCTGCCTTAGCAGACACCCATAAAAGCCTGTGCAAAATACTCATCTCAGGGCCCAGGATCATAGCACACTCCCCTTTGCTTGCCTGCACAACACTACCCTTTCCATTTAGTTGTGTGTTCAGAGGCTTGTTGCCAATTCTCCATTCCTGTATCATAATGAGATCCAGCTTCTGTTTGATTTCCACAATGAGTCTGAGCAACAGAGCTGAGGAGAAGTCAAATAAGGGCAGACACTTTATGCAACTGGATGGGAAGTATGACTGAGCTCAGCTAAACCTAGAGGGGACAGCAAAGGGTAAACCAGCTTAAAATTGGTCAGGCCTTAGTAGTTTTCTTCCTCCTGCTTCTAATTCCATGTTCTAAGTATTTTGGGCCTGCAAAGAGCTTTATAGCCTATGTCATTAGAGCTTCTTTTAATTTCCTTTTTTCTGTCTCACTAATATATTTCAAATTAATTTCAAGTTAAATCTGACCGACTGAGGCTCCCAAAGCACCTCTGCTATATGGCTCTGTGTAGGGAAGATTTGCTCAAAAAGCTCTAACTTGTCACCTTCATATTTCACAGTGAGTTCAGGAAAGTGAAAGTCATGTGAGTACTGTTCTCTGGGATACACCACTCTATCCATAACCTATAACATGATAAATCTTGGGAAGTACAAAACATCTGGCTCCAGTGCCTGCAATTCTTGCTTCTTGCTTTATAGTGCAGTTCAAGTGAGCAAACTAATGCATGAATTTGCAATCTGTAATTCCTGCTTAGCTAAGAGATTAAAAAGGAAGATTAGGATCAGGGTGAAGGAGATTTGCAGGTATTATGAGCAGAGGAAATGTTAGATATTTGAGTAAGTAAAAATACGTAAATGAATGTATGAGTTTAGGACTTTACTTAATTTAACATATGGCAGGAATTCTTCTCCATCAAAATTCCTGTCAGCAGTTCAGGGGTCCAATAACGATCTCTGAAAAAAGCACTTCAGTACTGCAGGAGATTAGGAGCAGTTTGCAGATATTTTGTACTCAAACTCTACTTACCCACTTCCATTCAAGGAAAGCTGGCACCAGGCTGAGCACCATCTGTGAAGCTCTGCACAACAGAATATGGTGAGGCCCTTGGGAAGATGTCTATTTCTCATCACATGAGTAATTTTTACTAGAAAAGAGGCTGTAGGGAAACCTGCAAATGATCAAAACATATGCTATCAGTGGAAGTCAGGACAAAACACTGCCCATGTTCCATTGCTTGACTAGCTATTCTCTTACTGTAGTATGGAAAGAGACGTGAATCTCAAGGGAGTTGTTCAAAAAGGGATACCTATAGCACTAAATAGCACAAACATGAGAAGTAAAGCATATATGAAATACAAATAGACCATTACCAGCACACTGTTCAAAGTGCTGAGGCAGGACTGATGGTGTAAATACATCAGTGGTGGAGAATAAAAGAATAAGCAAGTATACGGAGACATTTTCACTGGCACAGATTGCACTGTAAGACTTTAGAGGGAACAGCAAAGCTAAGGCAATGAACAGTTGAAATTAGCTGGTGGAAAATAGATACTGAGACAATTTTTTAAGCACTTGTGCCGATTGCTATGTTTTACAATAAAACTACAGAGCATCAGTCTGATCAGATCATTAAAAAAACCTCATTATACAGCTGCAGAGAAAAAGCTCAACTTGGGATGTGCAATAAATAGAACAGAAATTAATATCTGAAATTTTATCATCCCATCATATACAGTAGCACTGAAGCACCTTCACTTGGTATTCTGCTCTACTCATTTTCCTGTGTAAGTTATACAGCAGAAATTAATAAAGATTCGGAGACCAGATATGAACTAATACGTAACTGTCCTGACACTTCCTAAGTTCAAGTGGCAGATTCTCCTTTCGACTTCTTGGTGAACTGATTAATGTGACTATTAATGAAAAGAAAATGAAGCTGAGACATTAAAGCGTAATGCCATCTCTCTCTTCCTCATCTATTGAAGAAATTATGTGTTCAATTAGGTAAATTAAACTATGGCCACTTCTTTTCTCAGGTCAATGAACACCCATGCTACGTCCTTCTCCCCAGTCTTCACGGTTAAGTACACGGCACAGAAAAATAAGTCTTCCAAAATCTAAAATACACTTCATATGCCCCAAGAAAGTTTAAAAGCCATGCTATTAAAAAAAAGTTTCAAAAATATGCTGTTTTCACTGTGGAACCATGTAGTGGCCTGGAGTCTTGGAAAGGCTGGCAGAGAGAGCCTGAGTCAACAGAAACTGTGGTGTGATGGTGGCGTTACTGCACCACAGTGCAGTATTGTGCCATTTACTTACCACAACCTTTGAGGAATTCAGCTATGGAAATCGCATCTATCAGGAGGCTTAGTGCAGCCAAGTGATAAATAGGGCAAACTGGGTGCAGATCAAAGGGTCTTTCGTAGACTCCATTCACAGGCATGGGCAGACAATAGCTTGCTAAATAAAGACATGGCAAGCCATGTGTGAAAAATGATCTCTCCAGCAATAATTCTACTGGTGACAGATGATCAGAAATTTAAATGTTATTCTCATCTTTGGAGAGTTCCTAGAATAATGGAGGATGCATAAAACCATTTGTGTTTGAAGAGAGAATCTAAATCATTTAATATTATGGAGCAGGTTCCAACAGCACTGGGCAGATAAATGATGAAATCCCAGTGCAGTCTCTCTTGTGCAGTTGTCACACTAATTACAGATCAATTACTTCCCAGTTGTGTGCAACCTTATCAAAGAATAGTAAATTTACTGGAAGCAAAATGTGGTAAGAAGTCTTTTCATTATTACAGTAGGTTTGTTGAAACAGTCCTGATGAAATTAATAAAAGATTTTCCAAAGGTAATATGATCTCTATGTATATAGTCAGAATTTTAAAAGCAGAAAACTTGATCCTAGGCACTATCATAATAACTTTTGCTTCTATTAATTGTTACCATGCAAATATCCTTAATAGAGAAAAGGTGGAGGAAAAAGAATTAGGCTGGTGATAAACTGAAAGCTTGTTATAAAAATATAAATATAACTTTTGCTTTTCACAAATCAGATAATGAATGAGAGTAAAGTACAAAATTGAGAAAATCTACAATTCAAATTTTACGGAGGCTTACAACACCGAAAAGGGAGTGTAGGCGAGCAAGGGATGACTTTTATAGAATATTAACATGAGAGAAGAAAGCAGTGAGCCTACAAAATGTTAAAATGACTGAAATACAGTTCCATAGTTTGAGAAGAGCCATTTCACATCAAAATATCTTGACTTTTCCCAAAAAAAATTCAATGATGTCTTAACTTTTTCCCACCATAATTTCCACTCATTTGCTGTGTAAATCCTGCAAGTTCTCTCTGTGAGTTTGCACATCAGCCACACTAACTTACATGCCCCAAACCGGTTCTGAAGGTAAATCCATAAATTTATATTGACTCCTGGTTTCAAGATTCTGGATAATTATAATGATTGCAGTGTTTTCTTTCAGTTCTGTATTTTTGTTTGGGTTTTTTTGAGTTTGGTTTGTTGGGGTGGGGTTTTGTCTTTCTGCCAAAATTAGCCAGACATGGGGGAAAATTGACTTCATCTTTTGTGACTGCAATGGTTTAATGGTTTTGTCATTATGACAGCTGCTTAAGACACCATAGCTGCTACTTGTTTCTGTTCTACTCTTCTGAAACAACCGAGGTACTCTTCTCCAGGGTAGATTCTGCTATACCGTCTATTATTCTAAGATTGAGTAACTAATGAGTTCAAATGGATCTGAAGCCTAATTTGTACACTCCCAACAGGACTGTGGATATTTGACTGCCGGTCTAGAAAAGCCGTAGCTCTGGTGGTGTTCAGGAGGTGAAGAGATGCAACTGAGCCTAATTGCTTTCCTGAATGAAAGAGGACAACTCTTAGGCATCTCTTTAGCAAATATTCGTAGGAACTTTCTGTGCTGTGTGCCCTTCCTAACTCTTGGCTTCTGGATGGATGACTTGGCACACAGGCTGAAATGGAGCTCTACTATTAGGACATGAGGTACCATGGCTCACTGCAGTGCTCTCTTATTGCTTAGATAAGACATCTTTAAGTGTCAGTTCTTCTAAGTGGAAGCCCTCCAAGATTTCAGGATGCCAACTTGCTGTTGATTCAACAAGTCTAATTCAGGTAACAGCAAATTTCTCCCAGACCTTCTTATTGTTTGTTTTTATCAGCTCAATAACTTTTTAATTCTTCAAGTTATAATGGAAGAAGTACAGGAGACATACAGGTTTAATGATTTCTACTAGAACTGGAACAGGTCCTCTCTTAAGAAGACTGTTTCCATCAAATGACCATAGAGCTTACTTGTATATTGAAACTAGCAATCTTGAATACCGTTGCTCTGAATGTTCAGAAAATAACGATGGCGTGATTAAGATGTTTTTTGTTCCATGGCACTCTGCCATTTATAAAAGGGCAATAAAAATTAATTTGTTAATGGTGGTAAAGTGTTTTAAAGAAAAAAAAATCCAATTTAGATATGATGTATCAAGCAATTAATTTTCCTAAAGAAAATTAATTAGGAAATAAAATTACCTGTTATTTTACTTAACATGCATTCCAGAAAATACAAAAATAAAAAGGTTCAATTTAGTGGGTAGTTTTTTAATAGAAAATTGCACATATGTTTTAATATGCCATAAATTTATGAAGAAGCAATTTCATCTCTTCAATAAGTACAGCTTACTTTCAAATAAGTTTAAAGAATTTGATGCAAAGATTCAAAATCTAGGAACCTTGAAATTCAGAGTAATTCATATGGCTCTGATCATACTTTAACAGGATGTGTGAACCATGCTAAGGGACTTGAAAGATTCAGGGTGAATAGAATTTGATCCAGCTCCCTGCAATCTTCCTCAACATTTCCTGTTTCATTTAAGTAAATCTTACTCAGAATTCTAAAACCCATTCTCAGATGTCTAATTCTTCTGCTGCATTTAATTCAAGCTCACAAGAAAATACCTGGGCTAAGGTTCTGAACAATTGTCAATATGTGCCCCTGTAGATCTCCCATAGATCTATCCCCTAAGTAACAGGCCAAATAACTTTATTCAGGTAAAGTAACTTTATTCAGGTAACCTTAACCTATGATTTCTGCTGATGAGCTTTAAATTTGAAAGATACTATGCAGTCCTAGTTGAAGCGTCATTACTGGGACTGTAACTACCACTGACAGTGAAGGCACTTGTGTTTCTGAAAGAGATGAAAATTAGTATTATAAATACTACACCAGTGTGCAGAAAGGAATACTCTTCACCTTTGCCTATCTGTGAAGGCCATATCTTACTTCCAGTACTCTCAGAGGAATTAGTCACATTTTGGGAACCAGAGCTTGTGTAAGGAGCTGGGACTGACAGCTTGTGCCAACTCTGCTCAAGGACCCTGAAAAGTCCCACTAATTTCAGGAGCTTAAGCAACCCCATGTGCTATGGCAATTAATTTTCATAGAGCGCATGTAGCTATTGACCATTTTCATGGCTTAGGATTACTCTTTGGTTAAATATTTTTCTTGCTTTAACTCTTGCTTATACTTTGGAAGCTGTGAGATTTTGGAAGAGATGTGCAGTTCTGACTCCAGAACTGACACCAGTGTTTATTGAACTCTTTAGAGCTCTGTTGCATCTGGCCTACAGATGCTCACAAAACCTGTTACAAAAGAGAGCAATATCAAGAGTTGCATAAAACCTGAGACAGATGACAGAAACTGTTGAAGGGATGGTAATACAAGAGAGGAAATTGCATAGAATAAGATTGTTTAACCAGGCACGAAGAAACAGTAGTGAAAATGTGAAGGAGTTTTCAAATAATAGCAGGGCATTTATGCAAATTATAATCAAACTGGAAATGGTTTTCTTTACCTTTGCCCCATAGCACGATAAATTACTAGGAGGTGCAAGCACAATCAGAACACAAACAAGGAAATCTTGATTCTCCTGGGGAGCAGCCAGTCTATGGACTTCACTGATGTGGCAGGTAACTAAGGTAACTACTCTGGATATTTGAAGGAACTTTATCAATTTATAACAGCTCACAATATTTATAGGTTTGCAAATTAGAACAGCAAACATAGCATAGAAGCTATGTGAGAGAGAAGACATTCTTAGTTCACTTGGGGTATATCCCCTATTTGCACACAAGCACATGGAGCTGCTTCAGAAGGTTCTGCTATGGGCTGTTGAATCAGGAGGGAAACCACTTTCGTTGTAACTGGTGCCATGGTCCAGCATAGCAAATCCTGTGCTGCTAAACCAAGGCTTTAAAGTGATTTCTCAGTATTCCAAGAGGCCCATACATTTTAGGCAACAATGGGAAATAATCTGGATAGACACTGACCTTTAACCCACAACAGTGAATGTCTCAAACATGGTACAACGGATCAGAGCTGTTCTTAGTGCCCTTTGCCCTTTAGCATGTCTGAAAGGCAAACTTCTCACAGAATCGGAGATAATCACTCCTGAATGCATAGCACCCCTGGGGTTTCAGTCTTTAGGGCATAGGGGGTGGAAAGATGACCTCCTGAGGACCCTCCAGCTCTTTGCCTTATAATTCTATGGTTCAAACTGTCAACTAGAGGTATTCCAATGAATTTTGAGCTGAACCCAGGGTGAATGTGACTTACATTCCAAAACTATTGGCCAAACATTATTCATTAGCATGTAACTTCTACGAATGAGCCAAGTTTCTTTCACTGATTGATTTTGTCACTGGGTCTGCTAGAAGCATCTCACACTGAGCAGATGCTGATTCTGTGCATGGCATGACCACTTCAGTGCAGGGCACTGAAAAACTGAAGTTGTTCAGAATTCTCTGAAGTCTAAACAGAGTCTTCTATGATAAGCAAATCAATAATGGTCCAACAGTCACAGATCCGATTAAACTGTTTCATACACATTACCTATTACCACACTGCATGCAGTCACCCTGCCCCAGGAGTTCTGAATTTTCCCAAGTATGGAGAAGCCAGATAGAGAACTATTTAATATGGATGGAGGCCAGCTGATTGCTGGAAGCAGTAAGAAAAGTAGTCCTGCATTTTTTTCTTTTTTTCATTTTTTTTTTTGTTTGGGTTTTTTTTTTGACACTTCTCTAGAGGTCCTCAGTTTGGTGTGTATGAGGAAGTACTTTTATAACTGACCTGTACTTTCCTGATAAAGGAAAGGTACACAGGGCCACCTAGGACCTAATGACTCAGTCTCCAGAGGTTTGCTGCGCTAGTCACCCTTGCTTTCTTGCTGGCTTGCAGCATGTCCACAGACAATCTTCTGTACAAAAAAATCTAGTCAGGAAGAAGTTTTATAAGCTTTTTCTTCACTCTTAGGCAAATGCAAGGGCCTGACTTTCACGGTATTTAGTGGTGCAGTTTGGCATGGCATTAATATAGGAGGGAGATTCCTCCCTTTCCTTCTTCCTGCCCTGGTGTGGGTGACTGTCAGATGCACACTATGGCTAAGATTGCTTGCTCTGGAGTAGATTGTGGCTGCCTCTGACAAGTCCTGGAGGCCTATACGAGGAAAATACCCTGTAGCTCTCCATGTTTTCTTTGCAGGTGGGCTTGCAGAGTGCACCATCTATATCTGAAGAATAGCACATTTCTTCACATTTTCACAGCAAGTTAGAAGCCCAAGTATTTTTATTTTTTTTTTTTTTTAATCTGCCTGTACAAATACCCTTCCAGATGATAGCTGTACTGCTTTGTATGACCTATCTTAAGCAGGATAGCTCTTGGAAAGATGATCTCATCAGCATTTAAGTCTTTAAATTCTGCCCGGTTCTCTGTGAGAGAGCAATGGGGAGTACTAGGACCCTCTGACAGTCTCCAGTGAGTAATTCAGAGGACCTACATGAAGCCCTGAGGGATTCCAC
>JAOEHY010042223.1:0-14844 GCA_025447955.1 Psilopsiagon aurifrons
CTTGGAGCAACTGCTCCATGGAAGGGGTCCCTGCCCATGGCAGGGGTTGGAGCTGGAGGAGCTTTAAGGTCCCTTCAGCCCAGACCTGTCCATGATTCTATGATTAAGCTCAGCTCTTTCCTCTCCAGAGAGAGGAGATGTGAGTGGGAGCAGCGCCGCAACCACCCTAAGAGACAGAAGCTCGGAGCTGCCTGAGCGCCTGTGCCCACTGATTGCCCCAGGCTCCAGTCCTCTGCTAATTCCCAGGTGAAGCGGGCGCTGGGAGGTGTCCCCACACTGAGCAGCAGGGGCTGATCACATCCTGGCTCCGGTAACAGGGCAGGAGTAAGTGAGGGAGGGAGCTGCAATTCCCCAGGGTTGCAGAACTGCTGTTTCCCCTTTCAATGTGTGAACAGTGGTCAAGAGTCTCACATCTCCATGCACCGGCCACCCCAACGGAAGGGATTACAAGTGTACCATTAATATCACAGCTACCTGGCAGCAAGTTGACATATTTAATTTGGTGACAAGATGAGTGGCACCAGAATTCTCCCATCTCCCCAGCAAATGAGAAGCAGGCTCTGCCTACTCCAAGTAAGTATTGCTGGTAAGTGAATCAAAATTCAAAAGGGAAAAAGCAATTTTCCTTCTGCTCATATTGTGCTTAGTTCTCAATACACTTCATGCAAGAGGCTCCCCGGCTGACGGATTCCTCCTAGATTATATCATGCCTTTAAATTTATATGCCCTGGCTCTTTAACAGACTGTTTGCTAAGGCCTTTGCATTCTATGTTAGTCTGGTAACTGCTGACATTTGAAAGATGCCACAAAACCAAATCAACCTGTTTTTTTTAAGTAAGGAAAGGAGACAGACCTGGCGGGTGAAAGGAGATTAAAGATTGTCAACAGCTGAAATAGAAGTTTTCATGAAGTGGTAATGTCAGGAAAAGTTTACAAGGCCCAATAGAGGGCTCACATGTCATGAAAACCCAAATTGGGTTTGGGTTGGGGATTTTTCTTCCTAGATCATTGCACCAACTCTTCAGGGCTCTGGAACAGCAGAGCCGCATCGCAACACAGCCTGGGGAGAGCTGGCAAAGGCAGTGAGCCATAGCGGTCAGGAGGAAGCTGCTTAGAGCTCAGATCCACATCTCTCCAACGAACAAAGGAATGGCCCATATGTGGCCACTGAATTTGTATTAATTATCTGCTTAGAAGGCTGTTATCTGCCATCAAACCCTGAAAAAGTACAGCAAACTGTCAGCTGTGCTTTGACTTAATGTATTTGTAGCCCAAGGCATCACTGCAGTTCTACCAACCACCTTTTCTGGGTAGTCCTCTCCAGCGTGGGGCTTCAGCACTGAAATCAGATTATGCTTCACCCCTAGAGGCTTCATGTTAAAGAGTGGAGACAACAAAGTGGGGTTCAACACCGTCTCCCTCCATCTCCCCTGAGCTTGTAGGCCTGAGCAGACAGAAAGCAAGGACAGATCCAAGGGACGGTGGACATCCCCTGGCACAGCTTGCATGGCTTTGCAGGCAAGGCAACAATGTGAGACTCTACACATGGAGAACTCACAGGGAAATGTGCCCCCCCATTCCTCGGAGACACCAGCATTCTGCCCACCCTCTTAAGCCGTAGTTTTCACTGCCTAACCCACCTATGGCCAAGGCAGACACCAAGTTTGGCTCATTCCTCATCTCTGCAGCAAAGCTCTGCCTTCCCAACACATCATTCCTTTCCTGGTCACATCCCTCTCCTACTCCATCCAGCTCACTGGCCCCACAGCAAGAGGGAGTCAGCAGAGGAACTAAGAGTCAGTGACCGGCACCAGGTTGTGTGGTGTCATGGGGCTGCCATGCAAACATCCCCCCTACAATAAAAGTTGCCACCAACACAAGGTACATTTCTAATGCTTACCTAAAAACCTCATTAGTAGCAGTGCTCAACTCCTGTCGCTTCCTGCCTTGGCCTGGGCTGTCCAGTGGAAAGTGTAAAAGGTTTTTCTACTTAAGGTGAATTGACCCTCCCCAAACACTATGATTTAAGGAGCGATTCCAAACCTGAGTGATGCTCCTGACCTAGAACTCCATAACAATTTGACCAATTTTGGTCAAACTTTGCAAGAAACCCCTAAATAGATTCCAGAGCACACTCAACAGTCTTCAGAGCAATGCAGCTGAGTGAAACCTGAAAATAGGACCTTGAGGGAGACCTCTTTTAGGCCTTACAGTGAAGGGATGTGACATTGGTGTTGCAATACATGCTGCTTCATGGGGTCTGTGGGGCAGGATGGTGGGCGTCGTAGTAAAACTGGTGCGAGATAATGTCCTAAACAAAAGGTTACCTGAGCCCATCATGGGGTCTGTCTGACCATACAAAGGGTCTGATCCCTGCAAAGCCAGGTCCCACTTGAACCCCTGGCAAGAGTCCTTCCTGCATATCCCCTTCTCCAGAGGGGGACATCTGCCCTTTATGTATGGTGGCTCTTGTCTCTGATGTGTGCTAAGTCCCTCTTGGGTCTGGGAGTGAGCATGGGCACTGCTCCATGTGTGGAGCCTATGTTTCCTCTCTCCCAAATGCAGTCACAGGCTTCCTCCCACCACCCTGCACCCATCCCCACTACACAATGAATTCACTCAGAGCAGTTGTTGCCCTCTTGGCTCTTTATTCAAAAGCAAAAGACCAAGTGAACAGCTATCTGACAGCGTGGAGAGATGAGTGCTGCCTTGCTCTAAGCAAAGGCATCAGCCAACCAGGACATTCAATATGACAGGGGCTGTGAATTGTCTTTAATTTCTGTATTCACTTAGTGGCATTTGTTTCAGAAGAGGAATAATTGTGTTACTTGGCTGGAGTCATAGGGCAGCAAACCCATGTCTGTGGTGGCCACGAGACAGCTGAGGCACTGCAGAGCAGGGCCTGATCCTAACTGCTTTTAACAGAGCTATTAGTTCTAAAACTCAACCAGCCTATTCATGTAATTCCCTATTATGTTCAAAGAGCTGACACCGTAAACACTTCCAGGCTTAAGTTATGTCCAATGAGGGCTGCTGCCTGTTCAACGCTTGTCTTCCTCAGTATCAGAATGATAGGAAAATCTTGTTGTGGCCTTTGGGGTGAGCAGCTTGCCCTCCCCACCTTCCCCAGACCTCTGGCATAGGGGCCTCCATGTCCAGGGATGTTCAGAGCAGTGATTTACTGCAAGCTGTGGAAGTTTATTCATCGCTTGTGTTCCTGCCCCTTGAATCTCTTGTTTTCAGATGACCATTTTCCTGCTCTCAGTCTGTGGTATTTAAACCAGCAGCAATGTTCATTGCAGACATGGAGATCCAGCCAAAGGACTCCAGCTGCCTTTCCCCCAAGCTCTTTGTCTAGTCTTTGCCCTCCAGAGACTCAATTTGCAAAAGACTCCCTATCTTTGATATGTAAATATCCCCAGCTTGCTGACCCACTGGCAACGCAGAGGGAAGGTGATGTGCCAGGTTCATATACAATCAGATGGCCTCCCGCTGCTACCTACAGCCCTGAACCTGCTGCTTCCACCAGCTCCATGAAGAGGAAGAACAGTGTTGTCCTTGCCACACCACGGCAGTGAGCAGTGCTGTGCAGCTGAGGCTGTGCTGGCCCAGCTTCTCACCAGTGATTCCTGGTACCTGTTTATCTGCTAGCAACCCCCTCACTCCTCCTTCTGGCTCTTCTGGGGCTGGTGAGATGGAGCTGCCCCACTGCCATTTCTTCCCTGCTGCAGCTGGGTAATTGCCTACGACACTTTTCAAACCACTCTGGAGAGGTCTGATGAAACAAACTGGGTGGAAAATCAAATTTCAAGCAACCGGTAGGAAATTGCAAAGAAAGATGTTTATGGAACAATTTTCTTTGCTTCCTTGAATGGTGGAAACTGTTACTGTCACTCATGAATTATTAATTTCAACTGGTCCTGTTCTCTTTGTCGGCTTGCAGGCTTCCAAAGAGCAGGGGCCCAAGAAGTGCTCCAGTTTGCTGGAGATGCGCAGCAACTCTCCCCAGCACCAGAATGGTGTGGGGGTGTCTCTGCCTTTTGGAGAGGGCCAGTCCTTCCATATCAGACCTGGGGTGCTTTTATCTGTGCACTCTGATATAGTCAGTCCTGTGAAAAACAAACAGCTTATATTAATGGCAAAACCACACACAAGGCAGGAACAGATTGGCCCTGGGACCTATTGTGATTGGAAATATGCTTCTAGAGCAGTTAATTTGGCTGAGAGGTACCAGCAGGAAGGTGGTAGGAAAAGTCATTGCCAGGGTGAAAGTGGCTCAAGGACTCATATAATTATTATGTTCGTACAATTACTGGGAATGGAGGTAGAAGAGACTCTGGAGAAGAAGATAGAGCCATGCTCCTCCCTAGCTCTACAGCAGACAGAAGGACCCACAACCAGGAGTGTCTCCCCTGGTGTTACCGAAGGAGAGCATCTCAGCAGGGAGGTGAACTGCAAACAGAACTGAGTGGGAACCACAAACCCCTGAGAGAAAAATGGGAATGAAAGCAGGGATTTTTGATTAGAGGGCCGTAAGTGCATAATCAAGTAAGAGGCCGTGTTTGGCCAGATGCCATCATCTTTCAGTGGTGAAGTGGAGGCAGCTACTAGAAATAAATAACACAAAAAGCACTGTATAACAAAAAGCAGTGTAGGGGGGAAATAGAGAGCCATTGATTTTGAATTAGAAGTTATGAAGTAGAGAAAATTGACACAAGACACTACACTCATCCATTAGAAATGAATGGCTCAGTGACTGAATGGCGGTGAGAACGCAATTGAAATGCTCTGTGAACAGAAAGAAGCTGTGCAGAGGTTTTCTTTACAGAGATGATCAAACTTTTGACAGGGCAGAAACACAGCAAATGTTTGTGGGCTGCCTTTGTGTCAGCATTACAAGAGGATGCTGAAAAACTAAGCAGTAGTTTAAAGATCCAGGATGGTGTTAAACTGCACCGCATGGCACAATAGGCAGGTCTGGAGAAAGCTTCTCAGGAGCATCCCCCTTAAGTCTTGAGTTAGTAGGGAGGCTGCCATCCCAAGAGAGATCTGAGGCTCCGTGAGCTTGCCGCTGAGCACTAGAGATGGGCAGGCAAAGCCAAGGGGAAGTGATGCAGGAATCAGTTGAAAGGAAGCTGGAGAATTAATGCAAATCAATATGGTTTTATGGAAAAGAGTTCTTGTCAGCCTTCATTGCATTCACAGAGGAGATTACACGTGCAGTTGATAGAAGTAACTGAATAGATGTGATAATGATTCTATGATGTACTTCAGCTTGGGGAACGTGCCTGAGTTAGTGCCTCATGTTTGATTAAAAATGAGCACTCGACCCGTCAGGGCAAAACACATGAGACAGGCTGAGACTCAGGTAAGAGCTCCCACAGAGTCATGATGAGAAGATGTCATCAAATCTGTTTTTCTTACAATGTTTTGTAGCAGGAAGCTTAGAGTAGTCAATATCCTCATCAATGATTTGAACATACATATTAAAAACTCATTCATAAAAAATTTGCGGTTGACGCAAAGGATGGAGAGATTGATAAATCACATCCAGCTCTTGGCAGGGCTGGGGACGGGCTGGGAACACCCAGAGAACTTGGCCCTTTCCATAAGTGGATTGTTACAGCCCAGTGCTTCTCCAAGGAGACCTATAGGTCTGACCCACTGCAGATTGCCCATGGGTCACTGTGAGTGCTGCATTCATGTGCTGCTGTGCACAACAGTGATTCTGGCAGAGACTCCTCACTGGTACCCTGGGAGGAAGCCAGGCTCTTGCTCTCAGAATCCAGAATTATCCCACACATGCAATCCCTGGTGCTGCACCTCTTCTACTGCAGCGTCTGGTGGTGCCCCACCACTCCTGGAGCTGCTGAGGCTGGCAGGTCCCTGCTCTGACACATGCAGTAACCTGCAGTCGGCACACTGACTGTCTAGTGCAACATCTATCCCAATGGCCCTCACTGCTCCCTTCATTGCTCAGAAAATGCCACGGGGATGCAAAAGTGCTTCCAGACATCACTGCTCTGCAGAAAGCTACCAACAAGCACCCCTTATTGATTAGTCACTGCAAGGTTGCCTTCCTAACCAGCATGTGGAGGACAGCACTGTCACCCTGCTGTTCCGGGTGATGTGGGTGACAGCCCCTGGGTCTGCTCACATCCCATCTGCAGACACTGAGCCTCCCAGGTTTGCTTCACCCTGGCCAGGAGAAGCAGGAGGAGCACATAATTGTTACCAGCATCCCCCAAGCACTGCATCCCGAGCACCACAGCTCCCGGGCTGTGACAGACAAGTCAATAACTCAAATGACAAATAGCAGGGTCAGTGCCTCCTCTCACAGGCAATGGGCAGGTTAATTGAGGTTCTCACCCCCCAGCCCTGCGGCAAGGAGACTTGCCACCAACTGGTGCTACCTTTCAGAAAGAAAGAGGGGAGCCAAATCCAATGCACCACAGGCTGCAGCACAGGGCACTGAAATGCCTTTCAGGCTCCTGAGGAGCAGAGTTGGCATCTGCAGGAGAGAGAAGCTCAAAGGCCTCTCACACAGAGCATGTAGGTGCTGGAGAGCAGCTACAGCCAGCACAAACCGCACTGTCAGGGCTGACCACAGTGCAAAGGGCTCAAAAGAGGGGATGGAGACGGGTCTCCCTCCTGCTCCATTCCCATCTTATCCACAGACACCAGGGAGGCTTTTTGGTAAAAACACTTCTTTTAGAAGAAGGTACTTTGAGGCTCTGCCTGGGCTGTCTTTGGCGTAAAGATTTGTTTCTCTAGTTAATCCTGCACAAAAATGCTTGTTCTTGGTCCTGACTGATCTCATTTTCCCTGCTAGCATTAAGTCCCCAGCAGTGCTGGCCAGATGGCTGCTGCTGAGGTCTAACTCCCAGAGCTGGTCTGTGCCCAACGTTATATTTCTTCCTTCTGGCGTTCAGTGTGAGGAGTTCCTGAGTCCATTGGAACTCCTGAGGAGCAGCTGACCTGTGTCTGCTCAGCCCCAGCTCCCAGGCAGGTTTCCCAGCCAGGCTGGGCCATGACCATGCAGAAGTCCCCAGCCAGGGGTGACCCCTTTGTGTGGCAGTCTGGAACACTTCATCCATTCATGCCCATTTCATCCATCTGCCTGCACTTATGCCTCCCACGGTCACAGTTATGGAAGATTTCAGGTCTCCTCCACCTCCCATATCCATTCCTCCCACTCCTTCCTCACCTCCAGCCCGACTCCATCATGATCTTCAAATGTCAGTCCCACTTCTGTCCTCCCTGCACTGTCCCCCTTTCTGCTGCTCATCTCTCACATGGTTCTGGAGGTTCCTGTTGACAATTCAATGCTCAGTGGTGCCTTACCTGGGAAGTGTCCAAGCCCAGCAGATGCCATAAGACATCTGGAGTAGTCTCGTTGTTGGTGGAGAGGGGCTTTGGTTTTCCATCTCTGTGTATCATTCACAACTGCACCTTTTGCAAAGTCTGAGGAAGAGGATTGTCCATTCACCTGTATCACTCGTGGTGATGGGTTTGACAACCCCATCTGAATCCCACACACTCGTGTCCTTCATGGACAGGAGGTGAAGTTGCTCTAGAGCCATGGACGAGTGGCTCCCAGGCAGGGTGCAGGCTGCTGCAAGCACATGCCCTCTGTTCCTCCAATGGGTGGTAAAATTAATCCTTGTTTAACACGACAGCCCTTCTTCAGGACTCACTGGAGGAGCAAACCCATCGTCACAATAATGCACTAACCTGCATATTTACTTCCTATATCTGACCTATCAGGCAACTGCTGAATTACTTCTCCAATTAGTTTTCCCATTCCTGAAGGATATGACCTTCCTCTCCAGAGAGAAACATCCAAATGAGTAACTATTTCTTGAAGTTACCATGAGAGCAGCAGTCATATGGAGGATAAACAGGGACACAAAGTTCAGCTGTTATAGGAGAAATAAAACCATTTTTTCTTCAAGACTTAACAAATTTTCTCCATTTTGAAAATGGGGAGAAAAAATAAAGAGAAATATGAACATATACTGCTCTTACTCCCAGTTCGTGCTGTGTAAATCAGTGGGGCCAAGAAGGAGCATTTGACTTCAGCTTCTTTCTCAACTGTGGTTATTAACTCCAAAGACAGCCCCAGAACAGATGCCCACCTCACACCTTTCTGCTCACAGAAACTGCGGCAGGGCCACGCCAGCGCCAGCAGTTGTCCACAACCCCACAACCACTGCCTGCTGCTCCTGGCCATGCATACATTGATGGTTGCTGTGGCTGACCTCCAGGGACAACCGGGACAAGCTCTTGAGGATAAAGCCTCAGCCAGGTTGCTTTTTCCTTCCTCAGAGTTGAATATGTGACCTCCCAGGCCTGCTGAGCCTCCACAGCTTGTGGCACCGGGTCTTCCACTCTGAAGACTGGTGGGATCACGACTTATGTGTGAGGGACGCCTGGCTGAGGGCATTCCCTGCACCACAGAGGTACTGCATGTGACAAGACAGCACTTCTCCCACCCCTGCCCTGGAACCACCCACAGATGAGGCGTTATTTTGTGCAGGCCAGCAAAGCACTGCAGTGAGAATGGCACCTGGGGGGATGAAGACCAGGGCACCACACCTGCCTCCTTTGCTACCTTTTGGCACAGCTTTATCAAGGAGTCTCTGAACAGGCTCCATCCCATTACTTACCCAAGCTGTCCTGTGGCATGAAGCACTCTTGAAACAAGGATAGGGAAGCATTGCCCCTGCAGCCCCCAACTACCGTCTGGGCCATGCTGGCACCAAGCCCCTATCAGGGACTGGACATTCATAGGATCATAGAATCACAGAATGGTTTGGAGTGGAAGGGAGCTTAAGGTCATCCAGTTCCAACTCCCTGCCATGGGCAGGGACACCTTCCACTAGAGCAGCATGCTCCAAGTCCTGTCCAGCCTGGCCTTGAGCACTGCCGGGGATGGGACAAATGCATGCCCAGATATGCCTACATGTCTTGTGTGTGTTGTGTCGTGTCATGTCATGTCGTGTCATGTGCCTCCCATGTCAGTAGCAAAGGCTACGGGGGCAACCTGCAGTTAATACAGGAGATGAGGACCCAGCACAGCTCTGGTGTGCACAGCTAGCTGTGCTCTCTGCTTGCTCCAGCTCTGACATCCCTCCTGGGTAGCTTTTATTAAGATGTAAATAAAACCATCCCTGCAACCTGGAGACATGGCTTCTCAAGAGCACCTTTGACCCTTTCTTGGTGGCATGGCCTGATAGCCCCTGTTTCCATTGGGAAGATATCTCATGGTGTGGAACATGTTCCAAGCGCTGTAATTGCCCAATAAAACCATGTTTCTTCACCATCCAGTTGAATTAGTGTCTGCAATATGCTTGAAAGCTTTATAGCCCAGTTAATTGTAAGGCAGTAACCGGAAGGGGTATTATGGCTTTAGAGAACACAAGTTGCATCTGTATTTAATGATATTAAACCATAAGAAGCCTCCATTCGAATAGAGTGATGACTGCTGTAGTGCCTATAAAAGCAACGATCTCTGTGCTCAGCAGAGAGGCTCAGCCATGGTGCAGCAGGAGCAGGGACACTGATGCTTGGGGCAAGGACATTGCACAGCTCCTGTGGCCATTCCTGGTGCATGTGGCTGAGTCCATACATCCCTGCACCCCAAAGACCTACTGGGCGATTCTTCATCCTGTGCCTGCTCCAGCAGCCTGTCTCACACACTGGCTGCCATCCACAGTCCCCTAGCCAACATATCCCACATCCCTTTGAATGGAAGCACCACCATCCCCATCCTGGCCACTAGACAGCTCCCACCTTCCCTGCGGGCTCTTGCCACCACCCTGACCATTCAGGGAATGGGGACCTGGGAGCAGGGACCTGCCCATTCAGGGGCACCCTCTCACAGAGTCACAGAATCAATTGGGTTGAAAAAGACCTTTAAGCTCATCAAGTCCAACCTCTACCACAGAGAAGGTCCCGGCCAGAGGCACTTCTTCATTCCAAGCAAGAGAATGACCCTGCTCCTTTAGAAGCCCAGCTATCCCTGGATGGCTGCCAGCAGGTTGCTGTGGTGGGACACCAGCTCCTAAAGACCCACACGTGCTGACAGTGGCTGTGACAAGCCTGGCACTAATCATGAGCTTTCCTCTAACAGGGCTTCAGTGAACAGATGACCAAGAACCCTGAATGGAAACCCTTGAGAGCACCATCCGCTGCAGAGCAGAAGTGTTGTCCCCTTTGCATGCAAGGGGTGAGCACTCAGCGCTGCACTGGAGGGGTGACACACAGGTGACAAGCCTGTGACTCCATGAGCTTTTATGTTTGCAGTATGTGGACTGTTGAGGTGAACTCAGTGCCAGGCAGGGGAGCAAGGTGCCCGGGGCTTATTCACAATTACATGTGCAACCAAAGGAAAATTCATACCATCAAGTTTCAAACTGTCATTTAATAAAACACCTTTGTGCAAGTGGAACGTGAGGTGCAGCTCGGATGTGCTGCTCGGATGTGCTGCTCTCAGCCAGGGAGGTGTCTGTGCCCGAGCACTGTGCACGCAGCCCCCCCGTCACTGCAGTTCATTAGACAGACTCTAATTGTGCATTTGTAGTTTACAGAACTTTCAGCTAATTACAGGAGGCCTCTCGAAAGCTGCTGCAAGGCCTCCTGGCTGTTAATGAGGCATTGGTTATTACTGAGTTACCCGTAGTTGTGTTTCAGAGAGCAGTCAGCAGATCTGCTGAGGAGCACAAGCCTCAAATCTCCTTGCCTGACATGTTAACTGCATGCAGGGACATTTCTGCTTATAGTGCAGCCAGAAAGCGGAATGGAAAGACCCCAACTGCTGGAAAATTGCATGGATTTGGAGAGAAACTGCCCTGATTTCCCAAAGCGATGTGTGCAGCCTGAGCCTGGGACCCAGCTGTGAGAGAACAGTGATAGGATACCACCAGCTGCTCCCAAAACTGCCTCATGACCCATTCCCAGGAATTGTCCTTGGGCCGTGGGGTGAGCACCAGTGTTCTGAGAGAGCAGGACTGTAACAGATGTGCAGGAGGAGACTGGAGGTGCATGGGGACATGCGGCTTCAAAATGACATGGACACAGGTGCAGGCAAGGGGAAGGGATGGGGAGGAACAGCTCCACTGTCCCCACACACCCCAAACCCACAGGGTTTAGCTCACACCATCTCTCATCCTCTCTCCCCACTGATCTCAGAGGGCTGATACAGAGACCTAAGGCTCCCTGACAGCTCTCCAGGATATTTCAGCAACACCAAACCTGACACATCCTCACTTGAGCTGTTCATGCTCTTTCTTTGTTTCTGGTCTGACCCATCTTAGTGCCTGTTTGCACTTCAGGCTCTTCTCTTTGTGCCATCCTGTTCATCCAGATGAGCATCTGTCCCTACCCAGCACTGCTTTCCCAAAGCGAGGAACCCTGCACTGCGGGCAGCTCCACCTCACAACCAGCCCCTTCACCTCCCAGGTCAAGGCAGGTTTTCCAACCCCTCTGCCCTTCCTGCAGCTCTTTTGTGGTCATCTCCCAGTTTGTGGTGCCCACGCCAAAGGGGGGATGCCGTCCTTGGCAGGTGGATGCAGCCATTGCCTTGTTGGAGCTGAGTACAGCTGCGCACAGTGCAGGTGGTCAGTTGCAGAGTGAGGAGGTGAAGTTAATGAACATTGATATGATGTTAATGAATTGCTTCTGAGGAAAACCAGCACTGTTTGTAATTTACAGAGCCTGCGCATGGCCCTGAGGTGGCAGGAGGCTCCTCGGGGTGAAGAGGAGAATAAACCCATACAGGGCCTGGAGAAGGGGGATCAGTATCGCAATGCATTCAGTGTTCCTGAGCTAAGTGATGGAAAGTCCTGTCCGGATCCCATCTGCACATCACATATCCCAGGGACTGGGCAGCAGGACCTGGGCCCTCAGCAGCTTCCAAAAGGGCAATAAAACCAGAATTGAGATTGTTGCTGTGGGTTTATTGCACAGATCCCAGCATGAGCTGCAGATAAACATGGCATTAGGTTAAATAAAAATAAAATGCATTCTAGAAAATGTTTGGAAATGTATCACATAATTAAGATATTAATTTAATGGTCTTGATTATTTGCTTTGGAAACGCACATGAGTCCTCATCTCATTCCCTTCATTGAACAACAAGCTCATCAGGCACAGTCATTATGCATTTTCATAAACATTTGATGAACAATAACTGTGAGAAACATAAAATATTGGGTTTGTCCTTCAACTGTAATGACCATATGGGGACACGTTTGCATTGAAGTCAGCAGTTGTGGCACATCCTCATTAATAACAGCTCTTGATATTTTTACTGTTCCAGCACAATGAAGCCCTTTATGATGGGGGGAAGAACGATTTAATCTGCAGGGTCTTTGCAGTGATTTGTAAGAAGTACTGTGCCCATATCCCTCTGCGACTCCATACAAGCTGTAATTACTCAGTATTCTGGCCAGATCTCTCACAGTATGTTAATTTATGGGTAATAGGAGTGAAGGTGGTGGCTGGGGATGGCTCGGGCCTCTCCCCTGAACACACGCATGGAGCTTCCTTAGTTTTGCAAAGGCAGTATTTCACACGGCATTGGAATGAGGCCTCACGCTGGCAGCAGGGCTGCTGGAGCACTGGTGCCAAAGGTATCCGGACACCCGCTACAGGTCTGCATGGGCACCTCGTTCTGCTCGTGCTCACCAGGATGGGGATGGAGCCATTCCCTCAGCCTCCCCTCATCCCAGCTGAGCCATGTTTATTCTTGGTCCATGGCTGACATGGAAAAGACCCTGGTGCTGCACTGGTGGGGACAGGAGGCTTGGTGCCTGCCCTTCCCTCACAACAGTCCCATTATCCTGCCCGCAGGGGGCTCTGGAGCAGAATGTGACCTGGTTGGAGCAGGCAGGAGAGCCCACAAAACCAGAGCTGAGCGTCCCAGGGCTCAGATGCGCCGGGCTCACCGTGTGGAGCATGAATTAAGCTTCTCCCAGGGCAGGACAGATTCAGACACAACATTTCCCCTTCAGCACTGAGTCCCGGGCCACTGTCAGCCTCGCATGGATTTATGGCTCCATGCGCTCATAAATGCCGGCACTGCAGGTGATGGATGCGGGAGTTGGGAAGCGCTTCCCCGCCACCACCTTCAGGAAATGTCTTGATTTTTTTCTGTTCTTTTACAGCAGCCATAAAGCAGCTGCTGATTAGTGACAGGGCTTAAAACTTTAGGCAAAAGCTGTTGGAATCAGCTTTAAGTGCTAAGCTTCTCCTGAAGCAGAGCAGCTTAGAGTTGCCCTTTTGAGGTCACATCTGTGATGTGTGGCCCTCCGAGCTCTGGGTGTTGCAGCACCAGGTCAGGGACCTGGCACATGTCTTCAAAGAGGACCAATGGCCCTGGGTCATAGAATCATAGAAACCCAGACTGGTTTTGGTTGGAAGGGACCTTAAAGCTCATCCAGTTCCAACCCCCTGCCACAGGCAGGGACACCTTCCACTAGAGCATGTTGCTCCAAGGGAAGAACTTGCTTATACCTAACCTGAATTTCCCCTGTTTCAGTTTGAACCCATCACCCCCTGTCTTATCCTTACAGACCCTAATGAAGAGTCCCTCTACAGCATCCTTACAGCCCACTTCAGACCCTGTAAGGCTGCATGTGGAATCTGCTCCACTATGGACCTCCATGGACTGCAGGGCACAGCCTGCCTCGCCATAGTCTGCACCATGAACTGCATGGAACTGCATGTGTCCTCCGGCACATGGAGCAGCTTCTCACTTCCTCCTGCACTGACCTTGGTGTCTGCCAGCCTGATGCTCTCACATTTTCTCACCCTTCTCTCTGGCTGCAATTGCCCCCCTTCAATACATTATCCCAGAGGCACTGCCACCATCATTAATGGGATCAGCCTTGGCCAGCAGCAGGTCTGTCTAAGAGCTGGCAGGCATCAGCTGCACCAAACACAGCAGAAGCTTCTGGCAGCTTCTTACAGAGGCCACCCCCATAGGCCAGCCACTACCAAAACATTCCCCTGCACACCCAGTACACAGATGGGTGGATGAAAGGATGGAGGGAGGGAGGGGTGGAGGCCTGGGTGGACAGGCTGGCTCTGGTAGAGAGCAGTTGTATCATTTTGGGCACATATTCTCCCTGTGATGACTAGTCTTTGACCCCCCTCTCTTGCATTCACACCCCATTACCCTCAGGGCTGTCAGGCCTCAGTGTGTCCATGCTCAGCCCTGGCAGTTCCCATCACTCCCCTGGCAGGAGGAGGCTCCGTTTTCCTGCAGGATTGCTGCATGGACCATCTGTCCCGCACCGGGACTGGGCACGTTCCCTCCCTGTCTGCTGCTTCTCTCAGGAACAGAAGTTAGTGAAGATTTATCATAGCACTAAACTTCCAATTGAGCACATTTGAAAGAAGAACAATTTATTCATCAAAAATATAGCTTCGTTTTATCTGCAATTATTCTCAAGTTAAGGCCCCATTCAGCAAGCATTTGGCGGAATAAACAGCAACTTTTTATATCTGATCCATCTCATTTTGACATTCCATCACAAGGAACCAATGCAGGAGGACACAGCCTTACCCAGACAGCATTTGGAATGTTCCCTTGCCATTCTTCCCTTTCCAGAGTGCTGGGACTGCAGAGGTGGATGCGGGCAGCTCTCCCAGCCTTGTGCTGAGGACTATGGAAGGACCATCAGGGCATCATGTGTGGCACAGCAACCACAGACAGCATCATTCACTGTATTTGACAGTAAAGAAATAGAGCATCCCGAAACAAGACAGTATCTGCACAGACTTAACAAACCTGTGGGGATGCTCCACCCCCCCCAACAGCCCCGGGGGGGGGAGGGG
>JAOEHY010042228.1:0-25676 GCA_025447955.1 Psilopsiagon aurifrons
GAAGACCCTGCTGCCTAAAAGCGTAAAAGGATCTGTTCAGTGTGGCAAAGTCTTGAGATTTTCAAGATGCAGCTGGACAGGGTGCTAAATAATCTTGTCTGGGTTCCCTTTTCCATGAACAGTTAGACCAGATGACATTTAGAGGTCCCTTTCAGCTGGATTGTTCCACAATTCAACGATATTGTCTGTCACTCTCTGTCACTCTCTCACAGGACTGCTGGTTAAGCTCTCCCTTCCCCCATTATTCTTAGTTCAAAGCCGTCCTAATGAGGTCAGACATTCAGTTGGCAAAAATAGCTTTGCCCTGCTTAGAGAAGTGCATCCCACCTCTCCCAAGCATCCAGTGACCTGCAGATAAGGTCCCATGGTCTCTGTCAGCAGCACCAGTTCTGCACTCACACATGAATGCAGTCCAACCTCACAGTGCTTTATTTTTAGAAGGCGCATCCTAACTCCAGGGATGGTTTTGGGGTGTCTCATGAATCAAATTAAGTCTTTCTCATTGATGTTTGTGAAGTTTCTAAGAATTTACTTTGGTTCATTTGTCTGATTAGAAAAATATTTAGTTTGGTTTGGGCTATAATGAGGAGGGAAGGATTAAAATCACAAAGCAAAAATTTCAAACACTACACATTTTGCACTCCTAAAGGGTTAATAAGATTAGGACTGGCAAATGATATTTCAAAAGTTGAAGTAAACCAACAAACTATGCAGATCTAAGCCTTAATTCCTTTGCTTGGCTGCCACATTTGGAATTATCATTGAGTTGTATAACATTTCTTAGAATTAAAACATTTCTGAAACCTATAAAGCATCTTGCATTGCTGAGTGGTGTTTTCTTTATAAACTATCTTCAAAAGCCCCAACCATATGGATCTGGCTGTTTTACAATATCTTTACTGAGCCAGGCTCTCTTTAAGAAAGAATTAGGACAATAATAATAACAACTAGAAATGCTGTCAGGAGTTAAAATATTTTGACCCAAAAAGCATTTATCATGGATTTAAATGATGTCTTATAAACCAGAAAAGCACTGAATTAATCCCATTATTTTAAGAGTTATGGTTGTATCTTGCAAGGATATTTTTTGACATTTTAGTGATAAGTGCACATAAGAGTTAAGAGGAAAGAAAAAACAAAGTTTGATTACTTCTAAGTTACTTTAATTTTTTTAATTTAAAAAGTTAATTGCCATCAATAAAATGTAGTCTCTGTGTCTGTTACTGGCTGAAAAACAGAACACTTACTTTTAGAAAGTCTGCTTTCATTGCAAAAATAAAGAAAAAAACTGCTGATTATACAACTGACTGTTTTTACAGAACTGAAAAGGTGTCAATTGAAGACATGTTAGAAACATGGGGCTGGATTGCCAAGTAAAATCATGGATAATTAAGGGAGTGGTTTACATCCAAGTTAAAGTGTAACTTCTTCGAAGTGGAATAGGAGCTTTGCTAGTGGTTGGAATGAGGAAGGATTTCATCCTTATGTATTCAGCTACTATAAAAATGGTTTACTCCTGCAGTGCAAAACCCCAGTAACTCTGTGATTTCTTTATAGAAATCCACCTCCCAAATATTAGTTTTTACAGCATATAGCCTAAAACCAAATAGCAAAATTGCAGTATCACCGTAGATATTCTTATCTATAAAGTAGGTATCAGCTCAAGGATTCTTACCCTGTGCTTCTGTCAATTGTTTTTTTGTCAACTTGTTCTATGCTTATATATATGTTTGAAAAGATCTTTTTGTTGAACTCAAAACTCAAAGCTACTTCCTTCCTTATGTGTCTTGGTTTTTAGAGGTGTGACTTGTAGAGGGTTGTCATGTGCTTTGTGATCCAATACAGCTCTACAACATATCTTGCAGAAGATGAGATTTAAGGAAACTGAGTTCAGATTCCTAGTACTGTTTTGGAGAGCTATTACCAAGATAACGATGAAGGAAATGCAGATATACTTGCATTTACAATTTAAGTAGAGTCATCGAACTTACTTTGCAGAGCTTTGTACCTAGTATGTATTAGCTATAGTGGAAATAAATGTAGGTCTGCAGTAACTAATGCTTCCTATAAGGAGTTATGGATTGCATAAAAGCTGAGTTATGTATCTTGAATTTGTCTGAAAACAAACATTGTTAACATTTCAGTCACAGGGAGAACTGAGCAATGAGAAGCCCTCATCTCATCAAAATTCATTTTCAGTCTCTTGCTGTGGAGCCTCCACTGCCATCTGGTATATTTTATTTTCTTTCTCTTCAGATGCATATCTTTAAGAGCCAGCTGCTATACAGCCCTCAATCTCTCAGCATCTTCCTCCAACAGTTCCGCACTTGAGTTACACTAGCTATTCTGTTCACTGCTGGGGAGTCTTTAACTTACTTGAGCTCACAGAGCCCTAGGATTTTTCAAGCGAAAAATGGGCTAGATGAATGAGTAAAAGTCAAGACTCGGGTGTTTATAAAAGAGTTGATTGGACCTCATTCAGGTTTTTCAGAATCCATCTAGTTTTGCATGGCTACTGGAATGATCCTTCTAGGTTTTTCCAAAAAGGCATTTTGGAAAAATTGTTCTACACCAACTATTAACAGATATTCGGTATTGGAAGAACTGCTAAGTAGATTGTCAGTTACTACATCAAATTAACTTCAACTTCCATGAGAATGAAAAATCAGAAGTTGTCTAAACCCAGCTTAATTGGGGTTTGGTTTGGACCGGTTGTCTTTCTCCATCCTCCTCCATACGCATACTTTTACAGCAGTGATAGCAGCAGAAGCAATGCCAGTCTGGATACCAGACATCATCTATATGCTGATGACACTGCATAACAGGCTGGCCCAGCACCTCAGGAAATTGGATCACCTTTGTGAGCTGACTTTGTGGTCTTTCAGGAGTGCTTGATGAGTAATAAATTAATGCTAAACTTTGAGGAAAAGTTATAAAATCCACCTTTAATTCCAAATTAAGAATATTAGTAGCTCAGCTGCCATTAGGTAGTAGAGATATTAATGACTTTTTTTTCTTCTTTTGAGCTATTCAGTTTCTTTAAATATCCTGTTATTTGACCATCTAAATTACTTTTTGCCTTCCCTGAAATAAAGAATTTCAACATAGTCCTCTGAAATGATACCCGAATACATTATCTGTCAGGAACAACTGTGACTGTCCTTCTTGTAATCAGTAGATACTGTTTCCTGAGCAAATTTAAATAAACCCCTCCATACCTAGAAATCACATACTGATTCACAGAAAGTGTATGAAACCTATTAGAGTGGGTACAAGTTTTTTTAAGGTAACACCCACTGTACACCAGAATAGCATTGCAATCTTAAAAAATCTATGATGTGGCTGGACATTTGTATTTTCCTTCATAGGATTACCTGTGAAACCCTTACAAGTGCCTTCATCTGTGGCACAGGTCTGTAGGATTTCTATTTTGTTCTGCTCAATTTTCAGTGCACATCTTCCTGTCCTCTGCTTTAGAACTCTATATATCAGGTTGGATGAGGGCAAGTCTCTAATGGCTATTCCTTTTGTACTGAAATAATTTTGAGATGTTTTGCTGGACACGTTGGTTAAAACTGGTTTTATTGACACTGATACATCTCTGCATCTTACAGTATAACGTAATGACTCGTATACGTTCATGTGAAAAGTATTCTCAGTATATTTGGTATTTTTTAATGAAGTAGTGGTAAAATTACAAGAATTTTATTAATGCTTTTACATTTTCTGTAGTGTCACAAAGGATTCTAACCCACAGAATTCTGTAAGATAAAAGCAGTAATGCAGAAAAAGCACATAGTTTCTTATTCTATTATTTTACTGGAAGGCATTTTGTCTGAGCAAGTCTTTTTTTCAAGCTTACTGCATTCACTAAACATTTTTTAATGACTTTTGTTGCATTAAATTTCTCTATCGAATACTGAATTTGTTGGTTACAATTGCAGTTCCCAGGCAGGGAATGTGTTTCCATACTTAATGCAAAATTCCTTGCAATGTAAGTTTTCGTTATTTCTACTGTTATTCTAAAGAAATAATTTTCCTACAACAGTATGAATGGTACTACCTTTAGTAATGAGAAAAGGAGAGAAGCATCTGAAAAAGCAAGAAACAGGAAGAAAGGAGGAAAAGTATGTTAAAAATGAAGAGGATGCTGAAATATCTAGTGTGAATAGTGGGAAGTACAATGTCAAAACAAAATCTATGTACTGGTATGAACAATTCCTGTTCAGAGAGATTTGCTATCACATTTACAGTTCAAATTTGATCTGCTTGGTTTAGAGTTACAACAGAATGTAAAACTGATCATTCTGCATACATGTCTTTACAGGAAAATGAAAAAAATAAATATTAAATTGAAACAATAATAGCTTGCATCTTTCCAAGTGTAATTACTCCTTAGTCATAGTTCCGCAATACAGAATATGTCTGGATTAAAAAATAGTGTAGCAGGAACGGAGCAACAGATCCTGCAGTTGGTAGAAAGGCCCCATTATAAACAGTTAAAGGCACGTAGATCAGACTAGATGTAGTTTGTTCAAGTGGACCAACCACATCTGCTATGTATGCAGCTCAAAGGTTTCTGAAGGAAAGTATTTCACAAACTAAATTGTCCTTCAGTGACCTCCTTATTAAGTCTCACCTTGTCCTTTCAAATATTTAATGCAAAAAAAGATTTTTTTATCAAACATTTGGTGCTTCTGTGCTAAGTGCAGTAGTGGCTTTTTCTTGGACCTATGTCGTACCTTGCTGGATTTCCTATATGTGGCAGAGCAGACTTACTATAAAGAAATGCTAGGAATGCATTATTAAATACAATATTAGCAGTAATATAGAATATAATAATAACAATAAAGGTACGATAGGTAAAAGAAGTAGAAGGGAAGGAGTTGCGAAGTTGTAAAGAGTTTAGGGCTGATGGTAAATATCAGACATGAAGGTGCATATCTTCTATAGCACAGAAAGCACTTTCAGATGGCGCAGGCGCCCAGTGGTCCAAGAACTCTCTTTCGATATAAATATGGTAGGTGTGTATACGAGGAGGTTGAGAATTGCATTAATCATTGGACCAACATGGGTGAGTGGAGAAAGAAAGACTACTTCCCTGAAACAACCTAATAGAGAAAAGCTTTTTATAAGCTGTGGTAGTAGAATATTGTCTCCTCTCTGAAAAGAAAATTAAATCTCAGTTGTCACTGTTGGTGGATATTGAAGGAAAAGTAAAACATTTCTTAAAAAGTCAAACTTATTGAATGTAGACCTGATTCCATAAAAGCATTTAAGAGCTGGTGTCTTACTGAAGGGTTTTTTGAGATTCCTTTATACCAGCCTGTGTAAGTCTTTTGCTGGTCAGTACTGCAGGAACAATGATTGTAATACCAGTTACACATGCTTTATTTTTTTTCTTTGTTTCTGGTGTTTTTTTTTCTTTTCTTGACTAAAACTGTTCTGAAATGACTTTTTAGAAAACTATTGGAAGGGCTTGAAACCTAAACCCTTGGGAGGTCTTTCTTAGATACTCAGTGATATCAGGACAACTATAAACATTAATACCCAGCCCCCAGTAAATCAAACATTTTCTGGCCTCAATCAACCCCCCAGTTTTATATATGTTTCTAAGAGAGCCTTGGCTCAAAGCTCATGCTTTGGAGAATAATGAAAATTTGTATGCTACAGTTATCAAATGCTCCTAATTAGGGAGGCATCCACTGTACATTTGCGCTTATGGGAAGCACATTGTCTCATCTTGCTGAATTAATTTTAGTATTTGGTTTACTGTTTTCTTATGGAAGAGAGGGAATTGTTCTTTATTTTTAAGAAAAGGAATGAAAAAGAATTCACCAATCATGCATATTATTCTGCCTGTTGTTCTTGTTAGCTGCCTGAAGAATACTGAGGAATAACACAGGAGTATTTCTAGGGGAGAATTTGAGGCAATCCTCTAATAGCTGTGGCAGGAGATTATCTGGACGCAAGTTCCTAGTCAGAATAGATTTTCTGTCTATCAAATGAGATCCAAACCAGTTCTTTCAAGAATCATTAATCCTCCTGGCATTCAGGCTTTTAGAAATAGCATGCCAAGCACTGAATAAAAAGCTTTTTATAAGGCTGACCAGGATTGTGCCAGCTCTAAAGCTTTTAGCGGTAATTAAACAGACACATGCAGGCTGAAGTTTCCCATGAGTGACTGGGTTATGATTTTTCTTTGCCCACACATAACTTTTTTGCTTCTTCCTTTTTTTTTTTTTTTTTTCTCCTTTTTCTCTTCTGGGTAAATATACTGCTTCAATATGACAAGTAAATTTCTGGGCATGTCAAATTTTGTTACCTTGACTACTGTAGCCACTTACTTTATAACCTTTTGTTTCTGTTATTTCATCCCTCAACTTCATCCACCAACTGTCACTAAAATAATTTTCCTCTGTCAGTGCTCAGATCATATCATTCCACTGCTCTGTAGCTCCCTTCATTGCTGTCTTATCTTCTTGTGAATCAAAGCTATATGTTTTATCTCAACTGGCAAGGCCTTTTAGAAACATGCTTACATTTCAATTTTAGATAATATTAGGTGTCTGGTTCAAGTTTACTTTTCTCTGGGTCACTTTTCCTAGGTACAATTTTCATCTCATGATGAACTCAGTCCCAAAAAAATGGGAGATAGAAACACAGACTGTATCTTTACTATGTGCTCTACCCTGTGTTTTACCATATGAAGCAGAAGAAACTCCAGGAGGTAAGGTAAGCCACAAGACAAAGAACCCACATTACAGCTGTGCAGTTACTTATTTTATCAATTTCCTGGGTAACCAAAATACTGAAAAGGAAATATTTGAGACAAGCCCAACTTAGTTTTTTCTTGTAACGGCAACAAGAAAAAGAGAGAATTTTTCTGGTTTACACAAAATGTTGATTAAAACACAGTATATTGTAATTTGCTTTTTTTGTTTCTAATTGAGGACCATGTTCTCAGAAATCTATTTCAAAAGAAAAATCACTATGTTGAAAATAGATGTTTTACTTCTCCAGCTTCTCATTATTTTTATTTTTCTTTACCTGCCTAAAGCATTGCAAAACTCAACAGGAACTTGCAAATAGTCACATTTTTAATCAAAATAGCTAAAACCAAATCAGAAGGGTCTATCTGGTAGTCTCAAGTTGTACAACATTTTTCCTGAGGATCTGGCTATGCATGCAAATATTCCTGCTGGAACACCTAGCAGGAAGATTTGTTATGCTCCTACATAATGCTTCTGTTGAGCAAAGAGTGCTCTTCCAGCTCCCAAGACTAGTGTGTTTTAACCCACACTTGGACCAGACCTGTGGTTTACAAGTCCAAGTGAGCTCAGGAGTTACAGACAGACATAGCACTGCGCTTAGAGGTTCATTTACCCTTCTTGGATTTTAATCTGTACTGAACCAATCTTTGGGGTGTTTTATATCATCCCCCAGCATCTCACATCCTTTCACATCACTTGAAGAATTTCTAGTCTTGAAGAATGACTACACTTCTTTCAGTTATGAACTGGTATTGAGTATTTCACAAAACAACAGACAAACCCACAGGTTTCAATATATGTTCCGAATTTCTCCAAGGATTTTTTGAGTAGATTTCCTTAAAAAGGAAAAAAAAAAATCAACTATAAATTTTTTTTTCATGAGAGATAACAAGCCATTTGGCAAAGTTTGCCCATGTTACCATGATAACCAAAGAATCATTAAAACAATATCAGGATTAGACAGTTTAGAAGAAATATCTAATCTTATGAAGTAAATTATAGAAGAATCCAAGATGGCATAGATGAATTAATTTTCACATAGTGATATCAGCATGGGAATTTAGCCAAGAAGTCAATTTACAACTTTAAAAAATACTTTTCTTGATAGTAACACACTTGAGGTTTAAGAGTTAAATGAGGTGAACCAGGCAGATGGAAGAGGGCTTTCTGTTGCTCTGATTTTTTATTTCTTTTCTTCCTTTTTCACTTTTTACAATGTGGAACAATTTCAAAAGAAGGTCCACAATCAAAATGAATCTGGTAGTCTTTTCCTACAGAATTAAAAGCAATAAATAAAATAATAGAAGATCAAGCAAATTCTACCACACAACTGGGAGAAGATTATGGAGGGGAAAAATAAACCCAAATCACAAAACAACTTTTCACATTTAGAGATAAAGAAATTATTAACCTATTAGCTTAGAACTTAACTAAGGCCAAGTACGGTTTCTTCTGGACCAAGCCATGCCAGTAAGACACTATTATAACTGCTCACCCTCAATATCCTGCTGGAAATTATTGCCAACACTCATTTATCAGGAGCTTAGTTCATATGTATACCTTGTAATATGCTTCAGGCAAGAGCAGTCAGAAAAACTGGAACCACCATTATGTACTGTTTAGAGAAACCGGGCTGAATTTTGCCTGAAGCAAATGAATGACACTTGCTGTTCTGGAAATAATGAATGACTGAAAGTAATCTCTTCCACTGACACATCTGTGTCTATTGGGAAGGCATTTGTACAGTGCTGTACAGAGCTTGGTTCTGCTTCTCTTGTTCTGACCAAGTAATACCGTAATATGCAAACATTATCAAAGATTGAGATAGCATTGTGACTTTTAGACAGTTTGCTTGATAACTCAGTCACCTTTACAAAACTGTTATTCTGCAATCAATCTTGTGGTATTTAGTTGCTGGCTGGGCTTAAACCTTGACAAGGTCTCAGTGATTGGAAACCTATCCCCTTCAGCACTAAGGTCAAAATTATTAATCAGAGGGATAAACAAAAAAAAAAAAAAATAATTTGGGGAAACTTTCAAATACTAGGGAGTTAGTATGCTTCAGAAAATGCATACACATTCCTATTTTATTAGATTTCTGCTTCCACTGGTGGTGTTAAGCAGGTTATGTTTGTAATGTTTATTTATGTCCTATTTATGTTAAATAGGTTAAACAGATAAGTCTGACTCTTCACAGAAGAATGAAGGAAGCCCTGCATTCTTCAATATAAGGCAGAGCAAAGAATGATGCATATTACAAGCCTGTTTAGTGAATCCAACTGAAATGTCTGGAATTATAAGTATATCCCTGACTTTTTAATAGAAAGGAATAGTCTGTGTTTTCTTTAGTGTTGTAATTACACCAAATAAAATTCAAGGGACATGGACATAAGAGAGACAATGAAACAGAGTAAATAATCAAGGGTTCGACTGAAGAGAAATTTTTAGGATCACAGGATAGTTTCTTTTGGAAGAGATCTCAGAGGGGCTCAAGTCAATTTTCTGCTCACAGCATCGTCACACAGGTGATCAGATCAGGTTGCTTAGGGTTTTTCCAGTCAGCGTTTGAAAACCTCCAAGGATGGAGACTGCACAACCTCTCTAGGCCACCTCTCTAGCCTAACTGTTTCAATGGAGGGGGGAAATCCTTATATCCATTCTTATCCTCTTTTGTTTCAACTTGTGCCTGCTGTCTCTCTTGTGCTCTGCACATCTGTGAAGAGCCTGTCTCCTCTGTAGCCTCTCCATAGGCACAGGGAGCTGCTGTTAGGTCCCCCCAAAGCCATCTCTGCTCCTGGCTCAGAGCCTAGCTCCCCCATCCTCTCCTCACAGGGCATGTACTCCTATCTCTGCCATCTCAGTGACCTCTACTGAAATTTCTTGAGCTTATCAATGTCTTTCCTGTAGTAGAGGGTTGGCCACTGTGGAGCCAGAAGAGTTTTGGCCAGCAC
Organism: Psilopsiagon aurifrons; assembly: GCA_025447955.1. Taxonomy (NCBI): domain Eukaryota; kingdom Metazoa; phylum Chordata; class Aves; order Psittaciformes; family Psittacidae; genus Psilopsiagon; species Psilopsiagon aurifrons. The sequence continues at coordinate 9,725 of JAOEHY010042228.1, forward strand.
TGTGTGTGTGACAGAGATGGTCTGTACCTGCAGCTGGATTCAGGCTGTGGCTCCAGGTCTATTATGCCCAGGTACCATCAAGAAGGGTCCAGGCAGACTGACTGCCTGAGCTCAGGACCACACAATGTGGAGGCGTCCACATTGTGTGTATATCCATGGATATACATACACATTCTAACTAATGAACCTCTATACTGCTCAAACAGAAAAAGGAGAAGGATGAGGTTTTTGGTGTTTGTGTTTTTGTGACTACTCTTGTCTTACTGAGATCAATGTGGATAGCCAAGTAGGTATATATACTTATAGGCATACATGTATGCATGTATGTATGTAATGATGTATAGCTGTGCTCCATGCATGTGGCTACTGAGAATGCATGCTCAGCTTTACTACTGATTGGATGCATGGAGCTGAGGCACTTCACCTCTCTCAGGCTGTAGGGTCCAGCCTAATTTCCACTAATATTAAACTTTGAAAATAGTTCCTAGAAGAAGCGACGAACACTGATTGTGTTATTGAGAATATATTATGGGGAGCCATCTTGCTATATCATGAAGGTGATTTGATAACGTAATCAGCAATTACCAAAAGCCACAATAGTTATGTTTTGGAGAGTAAGAAGCACTTGTAATTGTGATTTTTATTTCCAAATCTTTGTGTTTAGAAGAGGAACAAGATTGACCTGATCAGAGAGGAATTTTGCATAAGTTCATAAGTTATACATGATATAAAAGAATAAAGCTCTCTTAAAACCATATATATGTATTAGATCATATATTTCTGCAGCATTTGTAATAATGTAATCTTTGATCAGACACAGAAGAATGGAAGTATGAGGATAAGTGCTATGCTTTGGTAGGTGGACAAGTATATTGCACTCTTCTCCTGCTTTCTCATTTTAAACAACTGAAAGGGAGCTCAGGGCACTGCAATTGCTGACTTTTAGGTATACTGCTTCCCAAAGAATAGACCTAAAAGTAGATACACTAAAAAAAGAACATAAGCTTAGTAAATACCATGCCCTCTAATTTCTTCATATTCACACTACCATGAAGGCAGTGAAAGGGATTCCTTCCATGCATACTTTTAATATTGAAATGTGTTCTGGCATGTGAAGTGTATTTTAGCAACACATGAAACTAAAGCTGCAATAGATTAAATTGTACCCCCAAATCAAATAGTAGTAACCTAATTAACAAGTTGAATTAAGAGCCATCAAGTATTCCTCAAGAAGATTTTCCTTTTCATTAATCTCTCTAATCATGTAATTCTCAGAGCACCAAGCAAGTTTCTTGGTCACATCAAAATATTATGAGGATAATTAAACTAAAGCAAGAACTGAAATTCGTTTTAGTATTCACTCATTTCAAAGTGATAAAACCTAGCAGTATCAGTGTTTCACACTGAATTCCTTACTAATCTTATGGGCCGCAAACTGAATGTGTCCAAAATTCAATTTCTTCCACTATATGGTATAGGCATTAGGTGCTCACAGCTGGCAGATATGGGCTTTGCCTGGGCAATAAGACTAATCATGTTCTCTAATAGCTAATGAATATCTTACTGCCTAAACAAGATGCAATCTCTTTCCTACAGTCTTGTTATTATTTTTAATTATAGAGGATATCTATATGCAGGATTATATTTATGTAGGATTTATTTATATTCAGACTTCCATGATTCTATGATATGTGTTCAATATGTCTGTTTTTCTCAGTCCTAGCAATCATATGCGAGTTTCCAGGTTCTGTAGGTTGTATGAAAAAGGTTTCTTTAATCTCCTTCTCAGAATCAGATTTTTTTTTTCTTCTTTTCCCAAATACATTCATCTGTGCACTCTGTAAAACCAATATACTTATGAAATTTATGAAACAATTCATAAGCTAATGAGAGAAAATCAAATCCTACAATAAGTCACACATTTCCTAGTACCTCAAAGGACCTGGACATCAGTGAAAAACCAGCATAGCTTCCCGCTTTGTTCTGCTTTTCAGCTCTGTTTCCAAATATAAAATTTATTGTCTCATCTATTTACATGAGGCAATCTCTGCCATATGCCATACTGGTTATGTTACATAAATACAGTTTCAGTCATGTGGACATTCTCATTCAGGCCTTACATCAGTAGAATATCTTCTTAAGAGTAGCAGCTTCATCATTTTACATAGATATGAATCCATTTGAAGACAGAATTATGTGTATTTCATCATCTTTAATTGCACAGATTTTGTCTTGTAAGTCTAAATGTAAACATTTACATGCAATTCTAAGATTGAAAAAAGTTAAAAAAAAAAAAATTAAGACCTCTGGAAAACTACTCTGAATAAACCTTCGAAAGCAGTATAATGAGTTTTACTATTCTAGTCTTTCTAAATCATAGAAGGACAATTTATGAGATAGGGCACTGCATAATTCATGGCAGTAGCTCATCTCTAGGCACCACTCAGTCAAAGAAATCTGTGTCTCACTTTCAGAGGACTTTCTTGTCATACTAGATGAACCTAGCAGATGCAGAGTGTGTTTTGCAGTGTGTTTATCTCTCCGTAACTGCCCTTAAATGGTGATGGCTGTGATCTAAAGTCAACAATTTTCCAAGTCATTTTGAGGAAACAATTTGAAATGTAACTTACTTTTAGTCCTTTACTTTAGTAACTCTGAGCTGAGATATACTTCTGAGTACCTCAAAATCAAATGATGGTCAATATCAAGATCTTGCCCTGTATTTATAATTCCCACATCTTTTCTTCTTATTTTTCATAGGCTTCTTGAGTTTTTCCTTTTCTCTTTACCTTTTCTCTTTTGTTTACAGTTGTGGCAGGCAGAGGATGACAGTGTTTTTCTAAAAGTTGCAACCAAGGGATTATTGTATATGCAATCAGTTACCTATTAATCTAAATAAAAAGGAACAAAACTGGATCCTTATATTAGTGTCTTGGTTTTGCCAGCTGTGCCAGAAAAGCGAGATTCAAGCCATATGTTTTCAGGCTTTACTTTGAAAAGTGACTTCAGGGTAGACCAATCTCTGTGGACAGCAAAAATATATGATATGTCTTGTAAAATATGTAAATAAAAAAAAAAATTAAAAAAAATCACATTTGTGTTTAAGAAAGTAACACTGGAGATTGCCTATTTTCTTGTTTAATGGTCTGAAAAACTAACATGAAAGCTGGCTGTCAGTGATGTCATGCTCAAATCAATCATATGCAAGAAATAGGCCTACATATCTTTTTCTGACATCACTTCCACTTCATAGAAACAACACTGTACTCCATGCACAATATCCCTACATTAAGAAATTAGCATTAAGAAATCTAACCCTTAGGTATTATGTTTAGCAGCCTTCAAGATCTTCAGTAATGTCCTGTTAGACTAGCCACTAATACAGTAATACATAAATGTAAATATAATTTATATTTTTTCATATAAATATTAAATAAAAAATATATATTAGTATTTTAAACAATTGTGGCTTTAATTTCTGTTCTGTATGTCAAGTTATTTCTATTCTTGTTACCTTGTATGTAAATTGCAGTAAATTTTGTAGTTATATGTCCAAAAATGTGCCCAGTTAGGATATGGGAATAGACTTTATAAGGAATGCTTAAATTTATAAAATAATTTCAAAACACATTTGAAGTCTAATTAAAGCCTTAGGTCAAATACATCCATGCATATAAGTGTATCTTCCTCTCTTTAAATGGAACAAGGTGATTGTGAACTAAATAGGACATTACGCTTAATATCCTCTCCTGCATGTGTACACTGAGCCTTGAGATCTTATCCTGGATCATCTAATAATTTCTGTGTTACCTTCCTCTAAAAGTTTTTATCAGTTAATCCTAAATGACTGAGAACTTTCAATGTCCTTTGTCTCATTTTCTAATCTCTCTCTATAAACTGAATGTTATTACCTGTGGCTACAAAGCAGTTTGCTGTTCATGAATGACTGGTTCGCAGATCTACTGGATACTCCAGGAAAAAAAAGTTGTAGATGCGAGAGTGTGTGTGTGTGTGTGTGTGTGTGTGTGTGTGTGTGTGTGTGTGCATGTAATCAAACATGTATATATACACAAATGTAGATGAGTATGTAAGTAAAAGTATTTTGTAACCAGGGATTTATTTTGCACCCAAATCAGATATATCTGTTATCTGAATTTGGTTCACGTGTTACTTATCCATTCACCTTAGCTCAAAGAAATAAGAAATTAAGAAGATCTATCAGTTCATGTATTTCAAACCCTGGGGACAAACACAGGATTATTGCCTACACTGTATCTCTATTATATTAATATCTACCTATTTTCATTATAAATATCTCAAGTGACGCAGTTTGAGCATTTCCCTTGGGAATTCCATACATAATTTGAAATCTAAAACTGACAAGTATTTTTTCTCAAATATAATACTTTTCCTGCCTTTAATATCTGTTCTTTTTCCTGGTAATGACACATCTTATTCTTGTTGATAACTCTTATTATATCTAAATATTCATATCCTTAAAAAAATGTATTATGTACTTTCTGCTAAGCCGGTTTTTTTATTTCACTCTTTGAATTTTCTATTTCTGCAAATCTTTTCTATTTTTTGCCTTTTAATGTAGACTTTTTTCAAATGAGTGTGAGTGAACAATTATACCAAGTATTTATACAATTCACTGCAGCTAAAGGTTTGAGTATATTTTTCCTGCAATTCTTGTTCCAAGGATAAGTAAGGTCCTTATATAGTCCAGTGAATAAATCTGGTGAATTAGGTACTGTAGATACTAAACCTCCCAAAAAAAACATTCTCTATAGCTCGCTGGTAGCATCAGTTTTGCTAAAGTTAACATCTACTTATAAAGTGTTATCTTCCTAAATAATGTTTGAATACATTCTCAGCATTCATCTCCCTCTGAAAAAATAAGCACAAAATTTAAAAATCTCTAGTGGCCACAAATATGATTTTTTAGCTTTACTGGTGTAGTTCCTCTACTTTTAGTTAATTTCTTTATTCTCATAGGTTGTATGTTGCTAAATACTATACTGTTGCTAAGCATATGTTAAATAAATTAACTTCCTTAAGATAAAGAAATATGTGGCTAGCATGTTAGTGAGAATCCCCAGGGGCTGTATTAATTCAACAATACACCTCTCAGAAATTGTTGATCCCACTCTGGTCTTATCCAGTCTCGGGTTCATTCTAGATGATTTTACCTAAAATAACAAATTATCTAACTGTGGTATGATCAACATGAACTTGTTTTAGTATTAATATATCTTTATGCAATTACAAAGTTTTACCCTAAAACTTACACAAGCTATGGTAACGATCTAACAAAATGTTGATAACTAAATGTGTGGAGCAATAGGGAAAGAAAGTTTTTCTTTTTAGCCTGAACTTTGAAATATAACACGTTATAAAATAGTTATGACTAATGAAATTTTATCATAAGCACAGTAATATTTTGAGCTGAGCTTTCCAGAGTTATATTTTTATGTTGGATATCATCCTTGAAAACAACCTGGAACCCAGTTTTAGTCAGAGATTCCAGAGATTACTGTTTGAACATAGAAATCTATGAAATCTGTGATACTGATTTCTCTGACAATTTGAGCAACTGTTTTCTAGCTTCTTTTTTTTTTTTTTTTTTTGTAAACAATAATTTTATCACTTTACCAGTCCGGAATTGGCATTGGTTTTTCACCATGTTTTGATGACAGCATCATAGGGATCTCCAAACTTCCTAACGCATGTAGGGAAGGGAAAATAAAACCTTATTTTTCATCTTATTCACAAGAGAAAGGTTGACTAAAATAGTAAGCTAAAAGAAGAATACTGGAACATCATTGTGCTTCTCTTGCTGCTTCTGCCTCTCTCCCTTGCCTGCCATAATGACAGCTGCATAAACCCAGCTCTTGCCTCATTAGCAGCAGCTTCTGAAGCCTTGGGTTTTCTGGAGTCTGGCATAAACAACCTAGGCAACAGGCTCATGGCTCTTTTCCTGCCCCTGATTGTATGCTGTTCTACACATCTCCTTGCTTTTCTTGTACTAATGAAGAACTCTAGATATTTCTTATATGCTTCCCTCCCGTCATGCCCCCCTGTTTTCCATTCATCTTTGGCACTTTTTGAATTCTTCCTCACTTTCTGTAATGTTTGTCATTTGAAGCACCCTACAGTGCTTATCAAGCATCCTGAATTCATCAATTCCACTATTAATCAAGTCTCCAAGTGACCGCTGCTCTTTTCCAGTCTCAACTTTCACTCTGTCTCTCTATCTGTGCGCTGCTTTTATTTGTATTTCTGTCTGTGAAATATTCTTCTCCTGCCACTTCTTTTATATAGCCTGATAAATAATTTCATTAATGCTGTCAGGATGAAACCATAGCAAGCGATGCAATCAACTCATGCTTCCAAACTAATAGGAATAGATTCCTTCTTATTACAATACTACTGCAGGTGAGTGATCCCTTTGTATGAGATAAGAAGACAGTTGTGTTTTACTATTCTTTTCTCCTTCGTAAGCACCAATTTATAACTTTGCCTTCTGAATTGGCAAGTCACAATTCTGAGAGAAGAATGAAAAGAGTGATTGTGGAATGCAGATAAGAATTTTTTATAATTTAAACTAAAGAAAACATGACTTTCCTATCTCTTGAATATCATCTTAAGTTGAGTGCTCCTCAACTCCTGAATGTAGTTGTCCATCTTGGCCACATGTTAGGATGTAGATAATTTAGATAATTTCTCTCCTACTTCCTCCCTGCCCCTGTTTCTCTCTTCTAAAAAAGAAAAAAAAAAAAAAAAAGAAGGAATGAGGGTGGGGAAGTCGTGAGATACAGTGTGTTTCAGGAAAAAAAAACAGCCTGAGCAATTAGAATGCCATGAAAAACACCTCCTAAAATATGGCCTCATGTGATCTCTCAGTTTGCAACCTGAGGCACATGTTATTGTTTTCTGAACTGTTCTTGTAACTATTACATTGAGATCAAATTTTAGGGCACATTTTTGTTACCATTACTATTTATCCTTCTTATATTGAGAAAATGAATGAGCCTAAAAAAAAGTGCTAATTGAGAAGTAGAGGTTTTTTTTCCATGAGACCCTGTGAAACTGCATCCTTGTTTCACTTAATTCTGGGTGAAGTAGTGTGCATGTGTTTTGTGAGGCTGACAGAAAATGGCTATCAAGAGTTAGCAGAGAGGCTGTTATTGGTAACTGCAAAGATGACTTCTGCAGTTATTGTTCCAGAAGTATTGTGAAAGAAGGCAAATACAGGCTGATATACTTTGCACTGCACATAGCAAAGATCTGCTTTATCTGCATACTCCAAATAAAGGAATCATAGAATCATTTAGATTGGAAAAGAACTTGAAGATCAAGGACTCAACCATTAATCTAGCACTACCAAGTCCACTACTAAACCATGTCCCTAAGTGACACATTTACATGTCTTCTATATACCTCCATGGATGGTGACTCCACCAATTCCCCACACAGCCTGTTCCAATGCTTGACAAACCTTTCAGTGAAGAATTTTTTCCTAATATGCAATCTAAACCTCTCCTGGTGCAACTTGAGGCCATTTTCTCTTGTCCTATCACTTGTTACTTGGGAGAACAGACTGACACTCACCTCACTGCAACCTCCTTTCACGTGGTGTAGAGAGTCATAAGATCTCCCCTGAGCTTCCTTTTCTCAAGGTTAAACAAACACAGTTCCCTCAGCCAGTCCTTGAAAGACTTGCTCCCCAGATCAGTCAACAGCTTAATGGCTCTGCTAAAGACACATCTAAGGAAACATCTGGGAAGGAGTGAGTCTTCTTACACTCTCCGTCAAAAAAAGATGTAAACCTGAAGCATGTTCATCATTTTTAAGTATTTCAGAAAACAGTCACTGTATTAGAATCTGGTATTAGAAACCTAAACAAAATAGAAAAAAAATCTCATTTCTGTCTCCTATGGGAAATAGGAAAGGGCAGCTTCCCAGAGGCTGGCTATTTAATTTGTACTCTTTCTGTTAAGGGTTAAATTTGAAATATTTTTTTAGTTACTGAACTAAGGCTGCTAATAGCCATCCACTGTTGGCAAATTTAAATTGCTACTGCTTATGGCCATAAATAAAGTCAAATGATAGCATTTCATTGCCATCTCCTGTTGTGATTCTGTTATCCTTGTGAAAAGTAATCATTAGCACAATAAATCTGTCCAAACTAATTTATGAATGGCCCGTGCCAAGGGTCCTGAAAATCTAAAGATGCCAAAGCTCAATTCTCCAACAGGATTGTTCCGAATTGTGCATGATTTCAGGAGTTTGTTTTTAAATTTTAATTTTATAAATAACCAAGCATTTACCATACTATGTTGGGCATATATTACACAACTTGGTATATCCCATGCTCACGAACATTAATATTTATGCAATCTATATTTTCTGTTTCTTCATGTAAAGAACAGTGTTGGCACAGGAAGCATTTGTTCTTATTTGCTATAAACATTATTCTTCTTTTGGAAATCTTTGATGAACTATCCCGGGAAAGAAGATGAAACTACGAAGCAGATGGATATTTTCATAAAGGGATAATAAAAGCTGATGTTAAGCATACTACTTAAAGAGCTAAAGAGTTAGATTTGAAAATAATGTTAATATTTTATGGTTAAGCAATTATGTTTTTTTCCTTAATTCGAAAATCTGAAGAGATCAGGAGAATTTTAGTAAGACTGGTTATTAGTTTATTGCTTTTAATTAAAAAAATCTGAACAAATGTTTGTAATTCTCAGAATGTTATTTCTTAAATATAGCAACATCATTATAATGAAATATCCACAATATTTTCTGTTTTTTTCCTATCAAACAGTTGAAGAGAAGGGAAAAACAAAAATCTAACAAATAAAAAAAGCTTGATTTTCTTTATATAGAAAATATTTCAGTTTAAAAACACTTTCCAGTGGTTCTGCCTTGGAGGTGCTTAAAATAGAAGTAAAATATTTTTATTAGCTAATAAAAGAAATTCTAGTATGTATTAGCAAATACATACAAAATTAGGATTAAAACTTGGCAGTTTTTTTCATCTTTTGTTTTATTACTGTCTTCCAGTGCTATTGGAATCACATATACTATTAATTCAAAAATGAAGAGAATATAACATTCATTTCCTTACTGAGTCCTTAAAAATCTACATAGCTTTTTAGCAATGGGCAAAGGAGGAAATATCTATTTTAACAATAATGATATAAATCAACTGGTGCAATCAGAATTTTTAGAAAGAGCTGCACTACCACCAAAATTGTTCAGATTGCTTGATACTGTTTCAGTTTCCATAAGGTTTTAGCCTGCTGTTTTCTTTTCTTTTACTAGTTTGAATACATTCATTTTCAGCTGGTTTAAATTGGATACTTAAAGTGCTGTCAATTTGCTCTTACGACAGAATATAATTAAAGTAGGAAACAAAGATGTGGCATAATGATAATACAGTTTTAAAGATGCTGCTATATGCCAAAAATACACATTTTCACTATCCAAGTAAACTTTATGACACTAGCAAAATAGTACTGGTGAAGGCCATTAACAAGATGTTCTCTTTAAAAGTTAAATTGTTGTTCAAAGAGAAATTATATTATTGAATTTAACTGGCTGAACGCACACCTGTTACTTTTGTAAGTACTTCAGATAAGACAAATACAACAAAACATAATAGTACCAATTAATATTGCCACATGTCCAAACACTTGTTTCCTTGATATTTAAGTCTCGTGTTCTTGGAAAAAAGCTGGAAAATCCTCGAACACCAATATGGCATTTAAACATTAATTTAATTTAACTGGAAGGAAATCAATAGGTAAGCAACAGCAAGAATTCAAAAATTTAAAGTGTCACATTTTTATCCTCAGGAAGCATTAGAGTGATTTGGAGTAACCTATCTGATGACCTCTTGCTCATGCCAAATAGCTCTGTGCACAGCCATGCTTAGATATCAGCGTATTAGATATCACTGCTTGTCTGGTTGGACTTTAAAGGGACCTTAAAGATCATCCAGATCCACCCCCTCTGCCATGGGCAGGGACACCTTCCACTAGATCACATTGCTCAAAGCCCCATCTAACCTGGCCTTGAAAACTTCCAGAGACGGGGCATCCACAGCTTCTCTGGGCAACCTGCTACTGTGCTTCACAACCCTCAAAGGCAAGAATTTCTTCTTGATATCTAATCTCAATCTGCCTGCTTTCATCTTAAAGCTATTCCCCATTGTCCCATCACTATGTGTTCTTTTCAGGTGTCCCTCTCCAGCTTTCTTGTAGGTGCTGTAAGGCTGCTATAGTTCTTGCTTTGTAAGTGTATTTGGATTTCATACTTGCTTTTAAATTTGGGCTTTCCAAACTTTCCCTTTAGCAGCTTTGCAGAGCTAGTCACATATCTGATAGCTATAGGATTTTAGGTTGCTAATCAACTTCTCAACTATAGGGTTGCTATTGAACTTTTTTTTGAGTTACAGACCATTCTTACTAGAAAACATTGCACCTATTCCTTTATGTTTGAGAGCATAGGAATCTTCCTATATCTGTTTTATTTGCAGGTCACGTTGTGCCTATTTGTGACAACAGAATAAAAAAACTGCCTACCTGAGCTAAATTTCGTGACAGCAAAGCTGTTAGCGGTGTGCTGCCAAAGCCCTGGAGTAGGAGGGACAAAACCAGCTGAGGTTTTGGCGCTTCCTTTGGTTTGGTTGTGCCCCAATGCACATACCTGGCAAATGCTGAAGGTGTTTTTTTGCACATATCTTGTGGGTAGGCGACCTGGCATCACCTTTTCAAACCCAGTCCAAATTTTGTTACAAAAGTATTGAAAAAAATAACTCACAGAGTTTGAACTTATATTTTCAAATACAGCTCCAAATTACTCTGTTTCTAGGGGTCTTGCTGGAGAACTATTCAAAGTCTTTAGGTTTTGAGGACAGGTTGAGTGACTGCTTTGCACTTTTGGAGACAACATACTTTTGAGTTGCAGTTCTGGCATCAGCAATGCAATGAAGATTTTGTGTTGTCTTGGATCAATAAGTCTGTGGACAAAAAAACCAAACCTAAAAGCATGTTTTCATATAGTAGCTCAATATCCACATCTCCTTATTAACAGAGTGAAACATGCTGTCTAACTGATATGGCATATTTTTCTTAGTAACTCAGCTATGCATCATATTATTTTTCGCTGCCTGTTTAGGGGGCAGAGCTGACAATGTACTGCCTCTGTAGTTTGAAAGCTGTCTATGCTTGAATGCCACAACCCAATATGCACACTTTTTGAAATTCAAATTTGCTTGAGTTGATTCATTTAACTAGAGAGAATTGTCTTCCTCTGGAGATTAGTGGAAGAGGTCACTTCTTTCGTATGAGACTTTTTAATCATTGTGATTGAGATTGTCTTCAGTGCTTGCTGCTGCTGAGAAAGTGTCATTTTCTATCTTTAAATCTTTGTTGCTTTATGGGGATTATCTTGCAACCATCTTTTTATTGCTAGGTTTTGGTTTGGTTTTAGGTTTTTGGGTTTTTTGGGGTTTTTTTAACATCTTGACAAAAATCACTGATTTGGGCATGTGGGAGTTGGTTCTTCACACAACGCTACACACAAGCAGTTACTTCCATACACTGAAGTAGTATATTACAGTACTTAATAAGGAAAGATATGCTTCTAAATGGGTGAAGTTGGAGTAATTTTCTTGTCATTTTGAAATTGTAGACAAATCAGTCTAAACTTTTTCTACCAACTGAGGTGGAAAAAAAACCAAATTTGGGATGAACTACTAATGGGATAGGAATAACAAGAATCAGTGATTCTGGAAGATGTATTTCTTACTGCAGATTTTAAAAGTCTTAATACAATCTTGAAAGCTGATAATGCTCTTCAAGTTTATTTTTTATTGGTTTTTTTTCCCCTAAAAAATATTTTTAACTCTAGGTGTACTTATAGTGCTCGATCACTATTACATATGGATGTGAAAACAAATATGTTTTCACATAATATGTGAAAACAAATATGTTTTCACATATTATGCACATACCACATATTAAAATTTTCATTGTATTTATTCAGCACAGATACATTCACAGCAAAACAAGCATGAGGTGGTCTACAAAGAAGAATAAGACAAGTGGGACCCTATTTTATAGCAAAATTATAGTTGGTCTGTTTGAAGCAGGATATTAGAGTGCTGTAATAGCATGAGCTGGCATTTCCAAATGACACAACCTATGTGTTTTTCAGTAGCATTGTAGTAATTTTAATGACATCTGGAAGAAGCAGAAAAATTACCATAGGTACTATGTGTCTTCTGGCCCAAGAGCTTGTTGGTTAGATGGAAGTCCAGGAATCTGTACTTACATTGCAATCTGTGACATGTGCAGGTCCCAGCAGGATCTGGCTTGCAGGATCTGGCTTACATGTCCTTGAATAATTCAGGTCAAGATGGATAGATACGATTCCTTGCTATAATAATAAGGGAGATAAATGCCAAAGAAGGAAGAAATTCAAAACTGCTTCAGCTAAAGGACGACGTTGGCAAAACAGCAAACATCTTTAAGTATATTTGAATGAAATTAGGCTCAAAATCAGAACAGTGCTTCCAGACAGAAGCAAGGTCCAGAATAACTTTCCAACAGCTATAAGTAGGTGCAGAGCCTATTATTTAGTTTTGAAATAGAGTGCAACCCATTTATGAACAGAGTGATTTATGCAGTTACCTGAAACAGAGGAAAGAACATAAGCTCAAGGGGACTCCTGCAGTTCACATGTCATCTCCTCCAGTTTGCCTTCCAGATGACAAGCTGGGACATCAAAACACAATCACCAAACCTAACCTTCAGCATTTACAGGACATGGTACTTTCAGCTCATTGCACTTTCACTGGAGTGAAGCAGTGATGTCCAGAAAGCTGTCCCATTCACTAAAAATTTGAATTGTCTAAGTGTGCACTATCATCTCTCTTTGCTTTTCATCTATAAAGTATAGCAAGAATGTGTGCTTCACTTAATTACCTAAATTTGGTAGGATTATGGGTGGCTGTTACCAATATCTTATCAGAATGACCATTATTATCATATTTCCTCTTTTTTCTTCAGCTCTTACGGGTTTTTTTGATATACATTTAGATGATACATTCTTGTAAAGAATTTGTCATGGCTTCAAGACTTACTGCAATAAAGCTTCCTTAGTAACTAAATAACAGTAATGCACACAGTGAATTTTTAACCATTAAGGAAAGTGCTATTTAACCTGTAAATAATGTCTCCATGTTTTTTTAGCTCAGTATCTTTTTATCCTCATGTGATGCCCTGTGGAATAAGTTAAAACCAGTATTGAAGATGAGGTCGATATATTCCTATTTTAATAATAAACACAAAAGTTAACTTTCATGAAGCCTAAGTAGTCCTTGGAGTGCAGCACGTGGTACTGGAAGCATGGCAAATATTTTAATACAGGTATATTAATGTAGCTGAAAAAAAAAAAATCTTTAGGAGCACAGAATTTGATGAAGCAGAGATTACTTTTGCAAAACTGTACATTGTCTGATTCTGTGTAAACTCAAAGCAAGACCTCTGGGTCAGATATGTAGGAAATAAACAATGACAGAAAAACTGTTGAATAAGGAAACATTTCCAACTGTGAAGAAATAGTTTCCAATTATGCTTTTAAAAAGTTTTAAACCAGAAAAGCACCAAATTTAATAAAAGGTAATTGTCAGCATTTACCAGACTCATGTGCACAGTTTCTTTACCTGGTGTCCCTCTGCAGGCTGTGCTCCTCTCTAGAAATACCACTCATAAAGGCTCCAGTTTCTTTGGGCAATGGCCCCTGAGGAGGAGAGTAACAAAATGCTCCCCACTAAAACTCTGAGCAGCAGTAAAGCCACTTCTCACCTTTTTTGCATTTCTGCTCTTTCTGTGAGAAATTTACTAGTACTGCCGGATTTGGCTGCAGTATTTCCCTTGCTGTGCATTACTCCCATGGAAGCCATTCGGCATTTGTCCTACAATACCATAAAGGCTTCTTTCCTAATTCAAAACATACATTTGCTTTAGAATTACCACACTACTCACCCCAGCAGACAAGGACACTGTGATCTCACCATGAAAAGATCATGCTGGGAGTATAGTGGCACCATTGAAGTGTTTACAGCAGCTGAGGAGCTGGGGTATATGCATATCTCTATTTCCATGGCTCTGGATTGTGATCAGATATGATCAGATGTCTTGGACTTTGTAAACTGCTCTAAGAGGAATGCAAATACTGGCCTGACTCTGCTCAGAATCAGGCCCATGGGGGATGTGTCTCCAGTGGGAAATATATTAGGACTTCACATCACACACTCTGTTTCTTACTAATCTATTTAACCATAATAATACAGTATTATTTGGCCATTTTCCAGTAACACTGTTAGTAGCTATAGGAGAAGATTTCCCTAGCCTCCTCCAAGACAGAGACTCATTTACTTATTTTTGCAGAAGTAAGAGTTTGTAAAACCCCTGGTAGAAAACAAGAGGTCTCTTTTTATCAAAATGAATCATCCATTTGAATGGACATATTGTACACTATTAAAACCATAATTAGCCTACCATCAAGCAGGAAGAAAAGAACAGGCTCAAACTATCAGTGCTTTAGGAAACAGAAACAACACATCTTGAAACTTACTTTGCAGGTCTCCAAAATATGAAATGTAATTAGCCGATGAGAATTTGAGATTAATATATTATTAAACCTTGAAGCTGAAAATTAATTATTGCTATAAAGACTAATTTAAATCTAGGGGAAAAAGAAGGTGAGCTATAATCTAACTAATTCAAATAACTACACTCTTCATATACTTCTGTAAATTGCTGTGAAAACTTTCTTGCCTTCGTTATCTGTGCAGGACAAATACATTTGTAACTATTCAAGTGAATGATGCTTCTATTGTTTTTTTTTCAGAAAAAATAGCTGTTGGCATGCATGATCTGACCTCAATATAAAAAGAATATGTCGTAGAGTCACAGAATATTAAACTGAGGCACTAACATGTTCATTGAATATCCTGCTCTTAGAAATCCAATCCAAGTTGCAGAAGAAATACAGTTATCTTTCATCATTATAAATGCGGTTTTCGAGATAGAATCATAGAAGAGTTAGGGTTGGAAAGGACCTTAAGGTCATCAAGTTCCAACCCCATGCCATGGGCAGGGACACCTCACACTAAACCATGTCACCCAAGGCTATGACGAGCACAGCCTTGAACACTGCCAGTGATGGAGTGTTCACAGCTTCCATGGGAAACCCATTCCAGTGCCTCACCACACTTGCAGTAAAGAATTTCTTCCTCATATACAATCTAAACTTCCCCTGTTTAAATTTGAACCCGTTACCCCTTGTCCTATCACTACAATCCCTAATGAAGAGGGACTCCTGCACCTTCATAGGCCCCCTTCAGATCCTGGAAGGCTGATATGAGGTCTCCACATAGTCTTCTATTCTCCAGGCTCAACAGCCCCAACTTTTTCAGTCTGTCTTTATATGAGAAGTGCTCCAGTCCCCTGATCATCCTCGTGGCCCTCCTCTGAACTTGTTCCAATGTCTCCATATGCTTCGTATGTTGAGGACACCAGGACCGTATGCAACATTCCAAGTGAGGTCTCACAAGAGCAGAGTAGAGGGGCAGGATCACCAACCTCGACCTGCTGGTCACGCTCCTTTGGATGCAGCCCAGGATACCGTTGGCTTTCTGGGCTGCAAGTGCACACTGCCGGCTTGTGTTCATTTTCTCTTCAATTAGCACCTCAAGTCCTTCTCCGCAGGACTGCTCTGAATTTCTTCTCTGTCCAACCTGTAGCTGTGCCTGGGATTGCTCCAACCCAGGTGTAGGACCCTACACTTGTCATGGTTAAACTTCATCAGGTTGGCATCATCCCACCTCACAAGTGTGTCAAGGTCCCTCTGGATGGCATTCCTTCCC
>JAOEHY010042229.1:0-29598 GCA_025447955.1 Psilopsiagon aurifrons
AGAGAAGAGAAGAGAAGAGAAGAGAAGAGAAGAGAAGAGAAGAGAAGAGAAGAGAAGAGAAGAGAAGAGAAGAGAAAGCTTTGCCACACATGAGATTATTTAGCGGAAATTGAGGGAAAGCAATAGCTTTCTTCATTTTTACTCTGACTACCTTAAGGCTCAGATAGTTAGGATAACTTTGTATGTTTACGCAAATTAAATCTTCTTAAGAGGTTCATTCACCACTAATTTTTATTTCAAAAGCCTCTCAACACTCTGCTGAGCATAGTAATTGACAGCAGTAAAGTCTGATGACATCAGCTCAGTCTTTAATTATTTCTCAGGGCAGAACTCTGCAGATATGTGGATTTGTAAGTTTTTATGTGTTGAACTTTTTTTTTTGGTCAGTTTTATGGTTTGTGTAAATCCTTTATGTTAGTGCAAGTCCTGCTAAAAGTAATAAAAAGATGTATGAGGTCTCCTAAATATAATATTTTGTCTTTTATCTTAAATGTTTAATGTTCCATTTCACATACAAAAATGTCATGATAATGCCATAAAGTATAATTTTTCATTTGCACAGCCCTTTGCAGATTGGTTATTTCGGTAGTAAGAGCTGTCTGTATCTTTCTGTATGTTGAATGTGGTCTGGTTATTTTTGCTAATTTACTTTTCATACATGATCAAATATTTCATATTGTTTTCAGATTAACAGGGTGTCATGGTTTGAACCCAGCTGCTTGCTCCCCGCCACATCAAATACCCTTTGCAGGTGGGATGTGGAGGAGAATCAAAAAAATGTAAAACCCAGGGTTTGAAATAAGAACATTCCAATGACTAAAATAAAGCACAATATAATAAAAATCATAATAATCATAATAATGATGATAATAATGGTGATAATAAAAATGATGATGATAATGATAATAATGAAAATAATAACAAGGGGAGAGACTATAAAACTAAAAAGGGAAAAGGAAGGGGAAAAAAAACAAACAATAAACCCAAGTGGTGCACAATGCAATTGCTCACCAAATGCTGACTGATACCCAGCCTGACTCAAGCAGTGATCAGTCTCTTCCTGGAAACTCCCCCCAGTTTGTATGCTGGGCATGACACGCTGTGATATGGAAGTTTGGGTCTGGTGTCCTGTCTCTGCTTCCTTCCAGCTTCTTGTGCCCCTCCTCACTGGCAGGGCATGAGAGATTGAAAAGTCCTTGATCAGGGTAAGTGCTACTGAGCAACAACTAAAACATCCATGAATTCCTAGCATTGTTCTTAGACTAAAGCCAAAACACAGAACTGCACCAGCTACTGGAAAGAAAATTAACTCTGTCACAGCCAGAACTAGGAAACAGGGAAAGGACTGAATGAAGAACTGCACTAGTTTTTGAATCATTTTCCAAGAACTGATGACAACATCTCACAGTTATTATTGTGTCAGCCCAACAGAACAAATTGCATACTTTTAGATTTGAACAAAAACAACAGATAAAGGAAAAAAAAAATATTAAGCATTCAGGAATCACAGATATTACTACTGCTTTTCTGCAAAAACAGTATTCCCAGAAGCTGTTTTTCTCTTGTGGTGTGAACAGGAATGAGAAGAAAAATGCCTTCCTAGGTACTGGCCCCTGCTTTTAACGGTAATCCAGACCCCTCCTCTAGTGTGTGGAAAATGAGCGCAAATAGACACATGTTTTGACTAGATTTTTGACGTGGTTTTCTATTTTTGTCTAGAAATATATGCCTTCTACTTCTTAAACCTCCATACCAAGTGAACTGTTACTATATATGATAAAGACATATGATCAATGGAAAAGAACAAGCCTCATCAATGATGTGGAGTTAGCTGCTTTTCATTATTCACTATGGAAGTTTTACTTAAAATGTAAACTGAGTGTGATTCTGAGTACTTTAAGAAAGGATGTATATTTATTTAACAGGTGTTTTCAACATGGAAAGGAAAATTTGGATTTCTTGAAAGCTATAAAAAGGCAAGAACAAAGACAATTTTGTAAGTAGCCCTGAACTATTTATCTTCTTCATGTAAGAGATTACATTCTTATCAAAAAATAAATAGACTGATTTTATTGCAGTTGGGGTAGATCTACACTAATTTAACTGAAATAAAATCTCCCCATATGTGTTTATACCATAAAAAAAAAAAAAAAAAAAAAAGAAAAAAGAAAAAAGAAAGTTCTCTTTTTATTCATCCATCAAAGCATTGATCTGCAGGAAAGACTGTGCTATAAAATGGGGTAAACAAATGGATCTGAATTTCTGTATCAGTCTTATTGTGCATCATCGAAATTACTCTTGCTGTCAAGAGAAACAAAGTTTGATACCCTTTGAGTTTAAAAGTCTTAAATGTATTCCTTCAAAATACAATAGAAGATGCAGAATCTGGAAAGCAGAATGCAGGCTGGAATTCTATTTGCAGCCACCAGCTGTATCTGTAGGCACCTGACTTGCAGGCTGCCCTTTCAGAGAAAGCAAGAAAATGGCATATATGTACCACACATCCATGCAGAAAGATGTTCTCAAGTTGCGGGCGAGAGACTGCTAACCCTCTTGGCCACATCCACAAAACAAGTAGGCAATGGCCGCCTGTTGTATATTTCCACTGTCTGGACTTTCACAGCAGTTTTTTAAGGTCATCTTTTCCGCACAGTTAACTCCTTCACAGGCTTAGTTGCCTTCACCTACTTCAAGATTTATTTTACTATAAAGATTTTGTGAATCTGAGTTGCAGGGATTATAACATTAGAAAACTACTTTTCCCACACCCAACCTCTCTTTCTTACATTGGAGCTGTCCTTTTGTTTCAAGAAGGACATCATAAATCACATCCAGTTGGGGCAGTGGAAATGTAATTCCTTCAAAGTTTTATTTCCATTCACTTTTATTTTACCTTATTTTTTTGAGTTGTGACATAAAAAGAAATGCTAAATATTAAGCTGGTGGTCAAAACAAAGAATATTGAAAGAAAAAGTTAACATCTCCTGCTAGTTACCAGGAGTTTTGGTGTTTCATTCTCCTTCTCTACAAGTGCCTATTCATTAGACCTCTATTTTCCAGCTCCTGAGTTAGAGGCCTACTTCAGCACAGGCAAACAGCCCAAGCTAAGAAGCTATACATCACAAAGGGGGTGTTGGGAAGGTAGTAGCAGCAGTCTCGGGTCTAGAGAGGAATGAGGAAGGGATTCAGCAGTGTGCAAAACTTTGCCTTTTTCTTATTTGAAGCAAATCCAGAGAAAAACTGCAGATTTTCCACTGGTAGCACTCCTGTTTGTTTTGAGTCCATTCAAGTCAGTCTACAGGTAAATGTAAACTTGGTCTGCAGCAGTGATAAGCCTTATAGAGATTTCTGCCACTAACTTAGCACAGTATTTCGGTTATGCTGCTTAGCTCCTGTATTTCTACTAAATGGAAATAACCATAACCATCAAGATTGGTGAGATTTCTAAAGAAGAAATTTGTGTTGTCAATTTGTTAAAAATCCTACAGTGGGAATAAAAGAGTATAAACTATGCTCTTTTAGCTTAAAAAACACTTGGAAAACCTCACAGGGTTCAAGAAGTGATGGTCTATGCATATTTTCTTTGTCACCTTTATTGTGCTCTGTCCTGGGTTCAGCAGTAGCACTTATTTTTCTCCTTCTTACTAGCTGCTATGCTTTTGACTTTCAGCCTGCGAGCAGCGCTGATAACACCGATGGTTTCAGTTGCTGCTCAGTAATATTTACCCTGACCAAGGACTCTTTGAGCCTCATGTTCTGCCAGGGAGGAGGGGAAGCCAGGAGGAAGCAGAGACAGGACACCTGACCCAAACTAACCAAAGAGGTATTCAATACCACAGCATGTCATGCCCAGGATACATAAACTGCGGGCAGTTTCCCGGAAGAGTTACATCACTTCTCAGTTGGGTACGGTATCGGTTGGCGGCTGGTGAGCGGTTGTATTTTCTTGCCTGGTTACTTCCCTTATTATTATTATTCACGGTGGTAGCAGTAGTAGTTTGTGTTATACCTTTGTTGCTGGACTGTTTTTATCTCAGCCCATGGGAGTTACATTCTTTCGATTCTCCTCCCCACCCCTCTGGGAGCAGGGAGGATGAAGCAGGAGGAGGGAGCTAAAAACTTCATGGCTGATTTGCAGCCTGGGCTTAAACTGCGACATGCTCCTTCTTCTACTAACAGCAAAGCAGAATAGAGAGCAGCCTCCAAAGAAAAATGACAGATTTCATCTGAGTTGATTAAATAATGGACAATAAACAACAGAATATACAAAATGGAAAAAAGAAAGCCAGTAAAGTAACAAGCAAATCCACACTCTGCTTAAGCCAATGAAGCATTCATTCAGAAAGTGACGGTCTCGAGAGGGGACGCCTGCAGCGCCTGATCGGGGAGAGGAGACACCTGCAGCTCTTGATCTCAGTGAGGCTCGGCATCCCGAGAAGTTTGTAAAAGCTTCTGATGGTTTATTTTTGTTAAGGCATTAAGAAGTCGTTCAGAGAAGAAACACTTCCGAAATGGTACAGGCGTACATAAATAATGCTGCGTAGGCTAATAAAGATTTAGTGGAAATTAAGAGAGGGAGCATGCTATTGATTAAGATCCTTAATTCAGTAGATGTGTGTGTATATATGTATATATATATATGTGCTGTATCAGAATGGTGTAATTAGGATGAACATACTCCTTTTTAAATGGATTTCAGATTGTCTTCATCCCATTTATAATGCATTTGTTTCAGTGCTAAATTAGTATTATTTCCTTGAAAAATGAAAAGAAAAAGTTCACTGAAACGGAGACTGAAGTGGGGTGCAAACATCTCAATTAATATTTTTCATTATTTGCGTGTCCCTTTTTCTCTTGTTAGTCTTAAATTGTATGCAGTACCAATTCACTTCATGGTTCCAAGAAAATTAAATAAATGAGCAGAGATGTGGGAGGGCAGGTCAGGGTATATATCTGCACAACAGTGACAGCAGAGAGCAGCAAGGCAACAGGAATTTCATCTCCCAAGATCAAGGCTTAGATGATGTACGAAAAATCAGTGTAACTTCATGAGGAAATAAATAATTTTTTTGCTTGTATAGTCCTATACAGGTTTGGGCTAGGATAGCGCTAATTTTCTTCATGGTAGCTCATACTGTGCTATGTTTTGTATTTGGAACTTCCTGCAGGGAATGAAGTTAGTGGCTGTGTGGGGCTTTAGCTGCCTACCAGGGTTACACCACCACGCTTCCCAAAATAACACAGCAAATTCTTATTTTAGGAGTTTTTGTTTGTTTGTTTGTTTGGGGTTTTCATGTTTATTTGGTTGGTTTGGGGTTTTTTGTTTTTTTTTTTTTTTTTCTGTAAAGCCAAGGATTGCTAGTTGTTGCTATCATAGACCTCAAATATGAAATATGTATCTAGTAACCGGTCTATGAAAGTGGTGAGGAAAGCAAGCAGCTCTCTTGCCTGCTAGGCATGAAGAATTTAAAGTCATTGCTAGACGCATCTTCTGTCAGCAGAACCAACCTGTGTATTAACCTCAGAACTCAGTCTCATCATTCAGGCTGCACCAGCAGTATTCAAATCAGTGAATGCTGACCAGGTGTACATCTGACCTCCAAATTTTGCAGGGAGCTGGGCAGAGACCTGGCAACATATCCAGCAGGCTCACAGTGGTATTTGTTGATCTTTGTAATCTAGACAGTAGAAACATTGTTCTGAGAAAGAAGGCTGGTGGGTAGGGTGCTGGTGCTTGGAATTCTTTCATTCCCTCTGAACTGAAGACCTGAATAAAGGAGGTTGAAGAACGTAGATATATGGCATAGTTTAACTTTTGTCCTATATTCCTTATGGTGAAATGGACATTATGCTGTCCAAGTGTAGATGGACTTTGATCTTTAATTTCAAAAGGAAAAGGGAGTAGGGTTGAGCTGCATTGTCCTAAAATGTCTGTTCCTTCATACATGTATTTGACTGCTTAAGTCAGTACCAGCTTCTGGTGAGAGATGTGACTACAGTCACACAGTAGCTTCTGAGCCTGACATAATATACATTTCCTCTTGATAGGACATACTGCCTTGAAGTCAGTCTCATCTTAGACGCATATTTCAACCACATTGTGAGCCAGAGGAATGTGTCTTCTCCTTGGTGTAAACAGAGAAATTATAGTTCTGCTTGAGAAAGGTTCATCTCTGTAAGGCTAACCTCCATATTTCAACCTGAATGGGGTCCTACCAGTTGAAATAATTGAAACTCCTTGTTTGACTTTGTCTGCTATAACTGTTGTGATTTTCTCAAAATGAAAACATTAAGAGTCATGGAAGTCTGCAATGTGCAGCATTTATGTTGGCTAAGGATGAGGTAGCAATGTTTGATCTGCAACGCAGTAAAATGGGACTTACAAGTTTGGATAAGACCTAGAAATTTTCTGCATTCTTTATAAACACAGAATAAAGCCTAACTCTGCCTCAGAGTGTATCCTGAGAAAATCATGCATAACTGCATGACTGCACAGCAAAATATAACACAACATAGCAAAGAGCTGCTGCTGATCAAGCAATACCTATTTTCAGTTATGCTCAGCATGGATAGAACCTCAGGTACTGGGAAAGCATTTCTTCCCATAAGAACAGCCTGTCAGCTGAGTGAGGCCCTGGGAGGTGGAACTGAGCTTTCCTACCTTAAGAGTAAAGCCCTGAGCAACTTGGTCTGACCATGCAGCTGAGCCTGATCTGGGCAGGGAGTCAGAATGGAGACCTGAGGCCATGGAGGCCCCAGTTGTCATGCAGCGCTACAGTCCTGCATTATTCTATCAGTCTGTGAAGACATGTTTGCCTCATTGTATTAAACAAAGATACATCCCAAATTAAATATATCAGGATGGTCTGCTTATTGGTCAATTTCCAAGAGCAGCAACACGCAATTTCCATGAAATCCTGTCTGCAAAGGCTGACGTACTTTTGCTTGCCTTGCTTGTCTCTGAACAAGCAAGAATCTAGCATGAGGCATAGGTTTTGTAAATATTTGTATGTCTCTCTTCATCTGACTGTTTGAGATTATTATTTTAAATTATGCTTTCTGTAGATATTTATGAAAACATTGCCAGAATATTCAAAATTTTATTATTGCAAAAAATAAGCCTGAAAATGAGATGTAAGTGGGAGTGGTCACCCCTGGCTTTGGTTGACATTTTTTTCATTTCTATTTTCCTTTCTTGACTAGCAGTGACATATGTTTTATGATAAGAGACCTTGATTTTATTTCATCTGTGTTTTATCTGCTAAATATCCATGCCTACAATGTTAGGTATATTGCAATTTAAATTCCCCACTGGCTATTCTGGAATTCAGACTTACAGAACGTGACCTTTCCAAGAGGCTTCTTGTATAAATCTTTTTCTCTAACAATACAAATTTTTTTTCTTTGAACTTCAGATAGGAGGAAAAGGGAAAATTTATTGCCTAGAAGCTCTTCCAAATATATTATTCTCATTCAAGTATTTTAGACAACTTTAAATATCAATTTATGTATAATATTTATATTCCCAAGTAGCAAACATACCTCTCAAGCAGATCATCCCAACTATAGCTTAAGTTTTCATTAATGTATATTTTGCAACCACGCTACTCAAATGGCCCACATTGATCCTAGGATCATCGAATGGTTTGGGCTCGAAAAGACCTTAAATATCTTGGCACAGGCAGGGACACTTCCCACTAGACCAGCTTGCTCAAAACCCCACCCAACCTGGCCTTGAACACTGCCAGTAATAGGGCAGCCACATCTTATCTGCGGTACCTGTTCCAGTGTCTCACCACCCTCACAGGGAAAACCTTCTTCCTAATATCCAATCTAATTCTGTTCTCTTTCAGATTAAAGTCTTGTCCCTTCACCCCATGCCCTTATATAAAGTCTTCCTCCAGTTTTCTTGTAGCCCACCTTTAGGTACTGAAAGCATCAACCCATTTTAAATAATATTAATGATTAAGCCATTATTTATGGAAATACATTTTATAGAAAATTGTTTTAGAATATTTTACTACAAGAATTGTTTAGAAATTTTCTGCTAACAATATTTAGTGGAAAGGTAACCTTTCAAATTTGAAATAATGAACAGCAGGAATGTAAACTGAAATACTTAATTTGCCATTTAACAAAAAACCTTAGAAGAACTGAAACATATCATTTTATTCCAGTGTGACTCTGGTGTTGCTAGGATATCACAGCTTGAGCATTCCAACTAATTTGATTTAACTGAGTTACAAGTTTTAATCACTGAGTCACTGTGACAATAAACTTCATGCATATCTGTAAAAGTATGCTGCATTTATGCCTGAATACTTATGGACGTCTCCAATTTTAAACAAGACTAGAAAAATGCTGTCTTATTTATCTTAGTATTCTCTCTTTGTGTTATGGTGATAAGCCTGTCTTTTTGTAATGATATGACTGTCAGTTAACTTCCAGTGCTGAAGAGTCAATAGGTCTGTAATGATCTTTGTAGGTCTGGATTTAGCTGTCTTGCAGACTTTTTTTGAGAAGTATAACTAAAAGATATCTAGACTATATCTTACTGTGATTCAAACCAAGGTCTGTGAATGTCTTATTTGTGAAAGCACACAGTGATGTGGTTCTTAATATCCTCTGTAAATATATAGGAATAATGACCAAATTTATTTATCATTCCTCTGCCTCCAATTTAAATCACAGCATCTGTTTTGCTATTCTGTCCTTGGAGAAGAAACAATCTCTTTCTTTTTATGTAACTCTCTTCCCCTTTATATTGCATCATTTGTGATCAGTGACAGCTCCTTCATTACTTAGCAGAAGTCTGCTGCTGGAGTCCTATCCTTTGAGAGTGGAAATGGAGGGAATAACCAGTTCAAAGGAAACTGACAGCTCAAGGTCAGGCTGCCCTCTTGCTTTTCTGCCTACAGACATTTTCATGGCAATTTCTTCATGAACCTTTTCGCTTTCGTTCTGTTACCATTACATATTTCGACAGAAAGCAAGCATTTGGAGAACACATGGAAACAGTCTATGTCACTGGGAGGGATGCACCACTTGATGAGACCTTGAACCCTTTGGAAACACAATCCACCACTTTCTGTGACAAAATTGCAATGAGGACAATAAATGCAGTCCCAAATTTGAATCAAGAAAGGTATTTGTGGCCTAGGAAAAAACATGTTTTAAACAGTCAGAGTGACCTTGCCTCTTTCACTTGTTGCTGCTCCTTGGGTGATCAAAAGCCTTACTGCATGTCAGGCGAACCCTTCCATCCCTGAATGCAGATTAATAGCAAGAAAGACTTTGCAATGTAACTACAGAGACAGAGGACATTTTGTGAACAGAAAGAAAGAGCTGAAGCCGTCTATTAAATAATTATCTGTGAATTATTTTCTCCTCTGTAACCCAAAACAGTCTGTTCCTGCTGATAGTCCTGATGCCACCACATCTGTTAATCCAAGAACTGCTGCTTTGACATCTACATATCAGTATCATTTATTAGCGATGGATTCTCTTACGTTCCTCCTACAGACCCTTATTTGTCAATCATTTCCAACATGAAGGACATAATTGGAAAAGAAGCTGAACTGATTTGACAGCACACTATGAATTAGGCCTGTAGTCAGTGAAAATCTTTTGGCACTGATAAAATGAAATATTAAGCAGGTATTTGTTAGGCATGAGTGAAGTCTAGAAGCAATATCATATTGATTCTAAGTTAAATATTTCACTTTCAAAGGAGTAACATTTTTATATCATTTCATGCATGTCATTTGAGTTAAAATATATGCACTGAAACTTCTAAATTTTTTTTAGCAAGATTGCCACAGAATTAGTCAAAAAGGGATTAACTACAGAAAACCTTGAGTTTAAGTCTTTGCTCAAAGTCTTCCTTCCAAAAAATTCAATTAAGTGAAGAAAAAGTTGTCAACATAAAATATATTGATTTATGAAAACTTTCTGGAGTCCAAAGGTACCCAGAATTTCATAATCTTGTGGTTTAGTCTTTCTATTTTCAGGATTTTCAGCTGATTACAGCTTTTAAGACCAATCTCAGTTTCACTTACAGTAAGGTTCATCTGCATTATAGAAATGTTGTGAAAATTGCAAGGAAATATTGGGGGGAAAAATCTGCCTGATGTATGGCAACTTTTGTACAGAGCATACCTGAAACTTAGTAATCATTTGGGCTGCAAAGTTTAATTAAACCTTACAGGTTTTAGAAAATCAAATACTGATTTTATTAAGTTGAGCTGTTTGCTATAACTGATATTGCATTACCAAGATAATGTAATCAATACAAACTTGACTAATAAGGAATTACAAATTCTGTTGTAACAATATTATCATACTGAAGGAAGATGTCATGAAAGGAATTTCCTTAGCCAGTCAGAATCTTTTGCTAATGCATAAGCAACAGTAGTTATAAAACCAATAGGTACATTTGGCACAATAAAATACAAAAGGTATGATTTTGAGGAAGTGATTTTACTTTTCTTCAGATTCATGCCTGCGTTAGTTATGTCACGTTCAGTTATGACAAACAACAAACAATTGCTTTCCTCTTTTTTCTAGCTAAGTTACTACCCTAAATTTTGATTAAGGAAGTCCGAAAATCCATATATTTGAGTGTGACTGATAAGAAATTTTTTCTAAAACCCTCAGAAATCTTAGTCTAGTGTTCACTGAAACAGGTAGTAGTGCTGATGTAGGAATCCAATAGACTTTAATCATTCTGAAACAATACATCCCTCAGCTACCTAATAAAGTTTTAATTTTTGAAGTTATATGAACCAAATTGGGATTTATTCTGCCTTTTTAATTTTAAGTTTTTAAAATATCAATTTTATTTCAGTATAAATGAGAACAAAACTCTGCTGTGATCTTCATGAATCAGCATCAAGGGTAAAGAAAAAGCTTCCAAAGTTCTAAATAAGACTATATTCAGGTATTCTTTTTTCAGGAAAACAAGCTTAATATGTTTTTAAAAATAAAGGGTACAGCTACAAAACTAATGAAAAAAAAAAAAAAAAAAAAAAAAAAACAACCAAAAAACCACAACAAAAAAACCCAAAACATCAATTTTGATAATTCCAGGGTTTTGTCCCATTTTTAAACCAATTAATTTCATATTCTTTAGATATGTCACATACATGCAGTGCAGACATAATAGCACTGTCTTTTTGACTTTATGAGGAAGAGTGGCCAGCAGGAAAGTACTAAATGATTCAAGCAGTGGGTCGCTGCTTGACACCTGTGAGACTACTCCTGGTGTTCTGCCCCATGATATAAGCTCCTGGTTCAGAACAGACCCTGATGAGTTCCGCAGAGGGTCCTTGTGAGCGTCATTATTACAGCACAGGATGCACAAGCGGATGCAGAAGGTACTGGACTGGCTCAGGCTGGAAAAGAATATGGGAAGGGGAGACCACACTACTGTCTGTGATAGCATGGCTGGAAGTTGTAGGCAAGTTTGAGTGTATGTAGAGTGGATGCACACTCTCAGATATGCAAGGCGGAAGAGAGAAAAGAAATGGCCACAAGGTAGAGTATGTGAGATTCAGCCTCAAATACTCTTCTCAATTTACCAATGACAGTGATGAAACAGGCCAGGAAAGAGTTTGAGACAACCATTCATCAAGATTCATCTGGTTATGACGCTGGAAAATATGCTTTAATTAGCCTCTTTTTGAGCAGGAGATTGGACCTGATGAAACCCAGATGTCCTTTCTAAACTACCTAATGCTGTGCTTCAGTTATTAGTGGTCAAGTACATTTTACACTTATCCATGCAAGTGTAATACATTCTCTTTTTTCTAAAAAGTTTGGGTTTTTTTTTCTTACAGAGATGAGAAGTAAGCATAGCTCAATGCTTTTTTTCGTATGTCAATTAAAAATATTATACCAGAAACAAAAGCATTCTTCTCTTGCCTACCTGTACAACCGCCAGCTTGACTATACACCAGAAAGAACTACCTGAGTTTAAAGTATTGATCTGATAATTAGTGAGCCTATAATTTCTTTCTCCAGCATATCACAATCACTACTGCAAAGGTTCACAAAGATGTTAAGAACTTATTTGGAAGGTCAAGACTATGTCTTAGTACTTTTCTGAGTAACTTCAGATATTCAGATATTAGAATATAAACTCATCATCTTGCTGAAGATATAAGCCACACTAATTAGAGCAGGTTAACACCTTCATCACTTCTCCTTTTGATATCAGGAATTGCTTTTTTAGTAGTCAGTGTTGTCTGCTCTATCCTTATTAAAGTTGAAGAGTTTAGCAAATTATATGGCAAAACAGTTTTCAAGATGTTTTCCTACTGGAGTGGTATTAAGTGGCTGAAACTACACTTGTTAGAGGCAAAAGGAATTTGGTAGGAAACTAAAGACACTTTAAAGCTACCTAACTGAAAGAGATTCATGCTTTTAACTATTTTTCCTAAAGCAAATTTTCATTTTGAGGTTTTTTGGGTTTTTTTGTTTGTTTGTTTTGTTTTTTTTGTTTTGGTTTTTTTTTTTTTTTTTTGGCTGCTCTAAATATCTTTACTTTCAGATTTTGAGTCTCTGAGTTTTCCCTGTGAAGCACTGCAAACTTAACATCTTACACAGATGTGCCTTTGATTTTTTAAAGGACTTCCTTAGTTGTTTCCCCAGGCACAGTTTTATCTCTGATGAAGTCAAGGAGAAAAAAGGTTCTCCAGGACGATTGCATATAGATAGCTTCTTTGAAACTAGGTGTGTGTTGTCAAATCCCAAACCCAGAAACAGAATATCTCCTGGTAAAGTTCAAAACATTGCCTTTCAGATCTTTTATTCTTCTTGCTGAAAACAAGAAGCCAAGAAGCGAATCCTAAAACCCTCAATATATATGACTCCTGGCTTTAAGATACATGGCTTTAACTTAACCATTACCTTTTTTCTCTCAATCTAAATCTAGATCAAATGTCAGTCCAAGAAAAAGTGCTAAAGTTTTCTTGCCAGTATGAATGTAAACCCAGAGGTCCACTCAGGTTAGCTGCAAGAGTGCACGGTTTACCTGGGAGTTGAGCTGGTACATATATGCCTCCAATATTTTTCTGTGGTGATGCAGATACATACATATATGGCTAAAAAGTGTTTGCATATGGTGGGTTTAAATTCATCTGAGGTTTATAATTCTTTGTGTTAAACTGGACAAATATTTCTGAGCTTTTTGTCAAAGAGCTAACTGCATTGGTTCAAAATAACACTTTCCATCCTCTGAAACTTCAACAATATAAGGTATGATTATAAGAAAACTGTTGCTTGAAGACCCATGTGCAACGAGTGGCTAAGGTATTTACCAGCAGGTATTCTGAGAGGCTACCAAAGCCAGGTCTCTGAATGCAAGTTGAATTTTTATATGTCAAAATCTAAACAATGAAACTCATTACTATTTAGAAGTGTCCTTTGTCAGTAAACTTCATCCTGAGTTTGATTGCTAGCTTAATTGAAATAACAGAATCATAGAATAGTTCGGGTTGGAAGGTATCTTTAAAGGTCATACAAATCCCTTTGTTCTTATGAGAAAACTACTTAACTTGTTTCAAGATAATTTTCTTTAAAACAGAAACCTGATCTATAATAGACCTAGTGGTAGTTTCATTGCCTCATACCACTTACAGTATCTTAAAAACTAGTGGAACAATATGTCTTATTTGGAAGATCTTTCTGCTAAAAAAAAATCCCGCTTAATAAAAAAACGATTGCTTTAATTAATGAAAAAATGTAATACACTCTCATAGGCAGCCAAGATATTCTTGGACTTCATATGAATTGAGTACAATGGGGAATTTGTGACAAGCTTTTTTGCAGGCAAGCTGGAATAAACCATGAGAGCAGACAAGAATATATCTGTAGGGTTTCCATCTTTGTGCTGAAACTCAATATTGTGCTGATTGTTTAGAATTATTAAGAAGAAAACCTGCATAATGACGTTATTCTGCCCAAATAAAGGATAGAATTACTAAAAATTCAAGTTACTTGTTGACATAAATACTCGCTCTTGACTTCAGTAAACTTACATACAGTTTCATTCTCATTTACATTTTGTTAAAATAAGAGTTAGCTGGGAAGAATTTTCTTGTCACAGGAAAGCAAGCCAAAGACAAGCCTTGGAGGTGATGGAAAAAG
This sequence comes from Psilopsiagon aurifrons, assembly GCA_025447955.1. NCBI lineage: Eukaryota > Metazoa > Chordata > Aves > Psittaciformes > Psittacidae > Psilopsiagon > Psilopsiagon aurifrons. Next base: position 14,149 of record JAOEHY010042229.1, read on the forward strand.
AAGTTCCCCTTACAGAGAAAACCAGAATAGATTCCCCTAGAAAATTGCTTAGAATCAATAGAATAAAAAAAAACCCCACATTTTCAAGTGTCCCTTTTTCTGGGATGCAGAGGCTATTCATACTTGTATGTGTGACAGGTAATGTCTGGTTTATATTTTGAACCCTATTTCTGTGTTATAAACCTGAAAAAACTAGTGTCTGGGTTATCTGAGATCTTTTGGAGAGGCTGTTCTTTCCCAGGAGAAAACCTGAGACAATGAATGGAAAGAAAGTTTCAAAGGACATAAGGAAGAACTTTTTTACTGTGAGGGTGGTAAGGTGCTGGAATGGGTTGCCCAGGGAAGTTGTGAATGCTCCATCCCTGGTGTTGCTGAAGGCCAGGTTGAACAGAGCCTTGAATGACATGGTTTAGTGTGAGATGTCCCTGACCATGGCAGAGAGGCTGGAACTAGACGATTTTAAGGTCCTTTCCAACTCTAACTATTCTGCGATTCTATGACATTCACACAATTGTGTAGTTGAGCCAGAGAACTGCGCTCCAAGGTAAGCAGAGAAACTGTTTAGATGAGCAATCAACTAAACCTCAGAAATTACAGACTTCATGAGGATCAGAGGACACCGACCAGTGATTACAATAAAAAAAAACTGCCAAAAAGGCAATGTGAACAAGACATAGACCACTAAAACAGATATTTTTCTGATATTGTCTCTGTTAAAGACTTTGATCTTCTTTGAAGACATCCCTCTGAGATGAAAATCGAGGTAGGTCAACCTCAAAAGTCTGGTTTATGCCATGTCCAATCACAGTGTCTTTTTCTAAGAGTTTCCCGGTTCATTCAAGTTTATTTTCTTTCCAAAAACCAAGAGATTAGAAACATTGGTGAAAGATGGATTGTTAACACTCTATAAAAACATAAGGCAGCTTTTCTTCAAGGCATACGTCAAAGCTGGTTTATGTATCAGATATACATTGGCTTTAAAAATAAGAACACCTGAGCATAGACAAACCGTCAACAAAAGATGCAGTGGATGCTACACTGCCAGTGTTAAACCTTTGAAAGTCATTCAGTTCTTACAGTACAGAGCTTGCTATATGAATCATTATATTCTTATTCATGTAGCTGAGTGTTATGTTTTCTTCCACTCCACTGCTCTTGAGCAATGCAGGATTCCTCAAGGAAGGCATTTTTTGCAGATGAGGTGTCTTTGTATTTCTTCTTCAACAGCACGAACTCAGCACAGCTTTCTAACCAAAAATATAATTCAGAAACATCTTAATCTATTGTAAAAATCAGCAGAATAAGTGCCCAATGCAAATAAGATGATCTAGGAAATCTTTAGAGACTGAAGTCTGATTTTATGCTAAGTTAGCCTGATAGAAGAGTTTGCAATTTCCCCTTAAATGTAACTTCAGAGGGAGCTTAAGTCAGTTCCATATGAAACCAGCTTTATTGACTAAATACTGCTTAGTTGAAGAAGGTGTTAGAAGAACATATTCTATTGTATATTAAAGAATTTTATGCTTCTTTCCTTTACGACTGAAAGTTAGATGGTGTTTGCAAGTATGCTATCTGCCAGCCTGTGGATTTGCATTGCTTAACAATTTTTAGTAGAAGTAGCAGAACTGCTTCAGTTCAAGTGGAAATCACAGCTATTATTTGCACACTGTAGAACTAATATATACTTAATTATTTCTACAAAGCTTTGCTTATATGCCATGAAGGAACATTTTCAAATATGGAATGTATTCCTCATGTAAGAAAAAAAAAATGTATAAAACCCCATCGACTTGCCCATAGAACTTTGCTGAACCTAAAATTTCTAAATCTTTATGATAAGAGAATCCCTCTGCTGGTCTCTAAAGGAGTCTCATCATGAATAGCACTGTTCTACAATTCACTATGGTCCTTTAGAGCTACTCCACCCTTTTCTCTCTAGTCATCTTCAGTTCAACTTAAAAATATACCTTATATATTCCCAAAAAGTAATTAGCAACTGCTGCCAGATCAATATTTGTAACTATTTCCCATAAAACAGTCAGCCTTTAAGGAAAGTATTTAGCTACCTCAAAGATAAAACCACATTAAACACACATTGATTTATGGGTCACAGCTAAGCTCTTTATGCTGTGGTGAAACACCTTTTCAGACTTGACAAGAATAGAGGGTCACATTGCGCCAACTGGCTTTTAAGGGTACCTCCCATTAATCCCATGTTATGCTTTCAAAACAGATGGCATAATATGGCCCATGGTGCATTTTTTACATAGTAATGTAATATTAGGGCTGATTTCATTGTTTCTTCTTTTCAGCTTGAAGTGTTGATAGTATTGTAGCATTGCAAGTGGTGTACTAGGTAATTATTTTGTCATATAGAAACACAGTTGTTGCTGATTTGTCTTGGGGTCATTTTTAAATTGTCTTTTGCAGAAGTGAGCATTTTACCGACTTAAAGATTCAGCTTCTGTCAGTAAAACTCAGATGCATTTTCGCACTCTTTTATTTATATTCATAAAGTACTGCCATCTTGACCCAAGCTGCCAAGCAGGCCTGAGGCTAGGCCATTTAAAATAAAATGAAAATATGCTCAATGAGTCAAAGGTTTCTGTAGTAACCCATTTTATTTATTTATTTATGCTTAGCATTGCATTACTTTAATTGCCATATTTTTCTTTGATTATCAAAATGAAGAAGCACTAATTTTGGATGTACATGCTTTTCCCACTTTCCATGTTTTTAGAAAGGAAATAAAGAATCTAAGCTATCTTCTTTTCAGCATTTCCATGTTAAATATATTAGGTTCCTTGTAAAAATCATGAACTGAAATAGGCTAATGGAAGGGGCTAGTCATTCATGTTTTAGCACTTTTTTTAAATCAATACAGAGCAGAGGCAGTATATGTACAGAGGAAAAGTAGGTGCCCTCCAAAATAGTAGCTTACTGATCCAAGTTTTCACATAACCAACTATGCATTTTAATATAATCATCACCTAAATATTGTCTTTCCTCTGTTATGTACAGATGAACTTTATCACAGTATATTGGTAGCAGATGTGTGTATATAAAAACTGGGATACCAAAAGAGTTTTTCTTTTCTAAATAAGAGGTAAAATATTCACAACCCTGGCACTGGTCATCCACATACACTGCTTTCTGTACCTTTCCTCCCTGGGGTTTTGTGCAGTGACTGGGGTGTCTGGCCAGCTGCTTTGGGAACTACAGTACAAGAGCCCATCCAAATCACCTGTAGAAAGAGTTCAGATCAAGATTTTCCAAATGCCAAGTATAAGTTCAGAAAACCAAGATTTCCAGGGTACAGCAAAGCAGTTTACTACCAGCTTCACTTTCAACTATAGGTAGCAGAAATAATCTTCCTGTGAAAAATGCTCACACTGGTAGCGATAAAGTAACTTTTTCATAGAAAGTAATGTGGGTTTTTACAGCAGACTGAGCAATTTTCCAGCCAAGAACCAATAGGCTTACTAATACTATATTCTAAATGGTATTTGTAGCATCTGTGATTATTTTTATAAAGGTTCCAAAGTAATTTAGAACATAAAGTTTAAAGATTCTTCCATCTGTGAGGAAGATTGAAAAAAGAAGCTATTATCTCTTGTATTTCAGTAGCAGCCAAAGTACTAAGATTCTAATTGTTAGCTCACAGTCATTTATTTTGCAGAGGGTTTTCAAGAGTGTCTTTTATCTTCCTACAGTTTCATTAAGTTAATTCTACACAGTGGCATGAGATTAGTCTAGCGTTCACCTGGAAATGGGACCTTTCTGAGGAGGGTCAAAAGCCACTAGATGTAGTGTCAGAAACAGAATGATAAAGACTATTCTAAAATAGCATGCGGTTAAAAATCTTGTCATCAATTTTGAATGACATTTCTACTAGGAACACTGCAAATCACATTGATTCCCTCGCTGAGAGTCCTATTGACTTAGTTTGTTGCAGCCTGCCCAGGCTGGTGTGCGCTGAAGCATATTTGAAAGGCCCTTTATCCCAGCTACAATATATTATTTAAAAATGTCAAGACTATTTTGTTGTTGTTGGAAAATAAATGATTCTGAGCTCCTAAAATGTACGCAGAATCTTCTCTTGCTAATTTTCTTAAATTATGCATTTCATTACTGTCTGCTGCAGAAATAGGGTGACTATCATTTTCTTCTAGTGCAATGTTTCCATACTCACCTTTCCTGATTTGACTGTAGCTTTGAAATTCATTCATCCTTTGGTCCACTTTTGTCAGGGATATATTTTGTTTATATCTGGCAATGATATTGGACACAGTGTTATATGCCTGAATAATCAATCAATTTTAAACCCTGTGTTTCCTTTGGGTTTTTTCTGTGTAATTCGGGATCCCAAATGTATTTTCTTTCCAAGTAGTTGAACTCCTGTAAGCTTCAGCCTCTGGCAATGAGCTTTCCATGTTCAAACCCCCAAAATGAAAAAACTCTTTCTGTCCTTTGTCTTCAACCTGGTTCCTAATAGCTTTAATTCATGGTTCTTCTTGCCTTGGAAGAGACACTGAACAGCTGATATCTCTCCAGGCATTCTGTATTTCTGCAAACATCTGTCACGTTTCTCCATCCATCCACAGGTTACCTCCTTTTTCTGTGTGAAGAATTCCAGCTTATTTATTCACTTCTCATATGTAAGCATTTCTGTACTTTTTGTCATACACCGTTAGTAGTTACTTTGTCCTTGAACTCCTACAGACCTCTAGGCTGAGTACCATCTGGTTCTGATTAAAATTTTGGCTATTCATTTTGTCATTTATTCTTTAACATGTACTGTCATTTAATTCGCAGATATGTTCTTTGATGAGTCCCACTGAAAAAAGGGTTCTTGAAGAGGGGATTTTTTTTTTTTTCCAAAAAGAACTCCAATGCAAAGAATACAGTAAGTTTCATTGCAATGGTCTTTTCTTGTCTGAATGTTTCCCTTTTACCCTGGTAATCAATTGCCTCTAGAGGCTGTCTGGCAGGCTTCCAACTTCCTCTGTGTTTATAGTAGGATTTAGTATCAGTTTATTTTGCTAGTTGTTCTTCATTTTTTATATATTTTTTTAATCTGACGATGTTTATGAACTTTTTGTTCCTTCTTTATTTGAAAACAACTTCAGATTTTTGTATGTCTCCTTACTTCAACTTAGCACCCTTTATGTTGCTGGAAAGATGTGCTGCCTTCCTTTTGTCTTTTCTCAAACATTTTTTTGATAACCACTACGCCTCAGACCTAGACCTGCTATGAGGTGCTACTATAAGGTATGTTCAAGTGCCCCCAATGCTTTCTTAAAGAGTCAGGTTTTTTTCCTGTCTGGAAGAGAGCTGCAGTTTTGCCTAATAAAAGGAAAAATCAGTATGCCAATTATGAATTATGAAAATGAGATTTTTCTAAACTTCTCTCACCTTGTTTGCAATAACATCAAAATGAAAAATACAGCTTGCAGGTATGTGGAGAAACCTTTCCCTCATGGTACAGGTGGAGAGTTCATCTACCATCCGAAGTTCAACATGCTGTGTATTTGTATTTCCTAACATATCGTCTTGAGCATTCCTCAATTCTTCACTCCTTGTAGTCCTGTGCTTCAAAATTCAGAACATGTATGAACTTTTCCAATGCATCAAGTTTCTCATAATCTTGTAAATAAAGACACATGGTAGCAGGTAAGACTTTTATCTGTCACTGTTTCTAAACTGCCAAATAGGATACAATCAAGACAGCCTAGTTCTGACATTAGTGTAAGACTGTTGTGATTTCTGAAGCTTTAAATAAATCATTTTTATAACAGAAGTCCTAGAAATAATGTTTCTTTGTTCTAAGTAAACATCCAATAAATTAATTTTTAAAAAAGATTAAAGATTAAAAAAAAAAAAAAAAAAAAAAACAAAAACAAAACATAACAGCTGTCACTTTTTATTTTCCTATATATCTGCTCCCTTGAAGCATTCTGTACAGACATGAAAAATAATTAGGCAAACCTTACTCTACGCTAGCAATCCTATTCTCATGATCACATCTACAACTAATTAAAACCAATTCTCAAAGAGATGTGAAGTTTCACTTTTTACATTTTAATTTAAACACAGCAGAACATAAATTGCAGCAGACTTCCTGAGTCACACTCGGGTATGGATTTTTCAGCAGGCTCAGAAGGCCGCAGTCGCTAGTCTCCCTCTCCTTATCACTCTTCTTGTGAGTTTTCCTCCTGTTGCCTTGTATGTGGCTTCTGATTTGGAGCAAAGGAACTCTAGACAATTGCTGATAGAAGGCTATTTTGGCATCCTTTTTTATTAAAATATTAATGATAAACTTCTGTATGATAGTCACAAGGATGCAGAGGGTAAAATGCTATTCAGAATAATAATTTGAGATTCATAAATATATTTTCAGAATGGAAGGGACCCAACTGTAATCACCAAAATTGCCTTCCTTTACGACGTAAACCAGAAATTCCCATACCAACTGCGTAATTTCTTGTTGAAATTGAAAGTTCCTTTCTCTCTCCCAGGATTTAACAGTCTGTGTATTCAATAAAGTAGTGGGTAGCTAAGGAATCAAGTAGATTTTAAAAGTGGAATGATGCTGAAGAAAGGGGAAATGACACTGTAAACAACTGACAATGTAAGGTAATGTTAATGGTATTGACTTTGTGAGAAAGACATGCCATTAAATGAAGAGCGATCTCTCAAACTCTCCTAATCTTCTCTTACAAATTCCACCCAAATAATTTATAGAGTAACAATTGCTTGCCATATGTAGGGGAGGGAGGGGATATAATTAGAAGAAAATGGATTTAGACATATTTAGTTCAACAAAGTCCATTTTAAGCTCAGCTCTTCAAAGTTCAGAAGCTCGTCTTCAATATTTCCATTATACAGAGGTCTGCTGATGGAGGAAGACAAACATCAGCTAATGAAAGGGCCCAAATCCCAGTATCTTTATTGGTCCCCAAATGTGACTAAATGAAACAAATCTTGAAAACCTCATAGTATGCATCAATCATCTCAGAGTACAGCAAATAATTATGATGTATTTATTGAAACAGGTAGATGCTACCCATTTGGCTGTAAGTATATTATGACAGTGCATAATATAGCATCAAGTATGCACTATATAGAAATATAGTTGCTCATACATCTACAGATATTTGGGACACCACAGATAAGAAAGTTATGCATAGATTTATTTAAATGAATTTAAACATCATTAAAATTTACATTAAAACTTACATTAAAACAAGTTAAATTTTACATTAAAATTTAATTTAAAAAAATTTAAAAAAAAAAAAAAAAAAAACAAAAAAAAACCCCCCAAAAAAAAAAACCAAAAAAAAAAACATGACATGATCCTGTGTTTATGGTAGCAGCAACCTGGTCAGGAAATCTTTCTGTCCTCACTTCTATCAGTTCTTGTGCATGAAGGAGCACAGTGATGTCCTGAGACATCTGCCTGTAAAACAGAAATGAGTCTGAGCTCCTGCATGACAGTCTAGACCAACCGAGGAAAGCAAGGCAGAAGGACATGGAGACATATTTTGGAATGAACTGCTGTAAGGGCAGCTTTGAACTGGCAATTATGTTCTGTCTGTGCATATACTAGTGCCCATTTCAATGCAGAACATGTACAGAGATGTTTGGATGAGGGAATGCATTTGCATTTTGGGAAGAATTCTATCTGGATCTTTTTTGTTGACAGACATCTTCAATAGCAGAATTATATAAATAGGTGCTTTGTATGGGAATAGTACTTGCAGTGGAAAACTCTCATCTTCTCAGGTTAGGTGAAAAAAAAAATCCATTGCTTGAAATCACTATATCTGTAGACAGCAGAGCTCCCTACTGAAGTGCCCTTTCCCTGTTATGCATCAGATGGATGGTTTGTCTATAATGGTGGATTGTCTTCTGTTCTGCAGCTCTCTGCAGAGAAATATAAGCAGCATTTGCAGAAGTGCAGTGAGGTAGCAATTTATTTTAGAGTTAGCCAAAGAGAGTTGTTCGGCAAAATGGTTTAATTCACATACTATATGGTATTTTTCATTTGTTACACTCATCCCCAAACATGTATTTTAGTCATAAGTAAACAACTAATAATGGTTTCCTTGCCTTTAACATACACCTGCAACAAGCTCAAGTTAGTGTGCAAACGCTGGAATATGAAAGTAGATTCATTGCCAGCTTACAAAAAATAACAAACAGCAAGTACTGAAGCAGAGGAAGCAGGTTAAAGTATCAGCTGGACCAGGTTCTACAAGAGATGGTTAACTCTAAGCATAAATGAATTTTTTGTATTGTGGACCTGGGGGTGCTGTAAATAACTAGATGAAAATGAACCAGCAGTGTACTTAGAGTGCCAAGGTGGCAAATAACATCCTGGCTTATGCCAGAAACAGTGTGGCAAGCGGAACTAGGGAGGTGACTCCTCTTTGTACTGGCCACTGGTGAAGTCACACCTTAAATACAGTGTTGAGTTTTGGGCCTCTCACTGCAAGAAAGACATGGAGGTACTGGAGAGTGTCCAAAGAAGAGCAGTGAAGCTGGTGAAGGACCTGGGAGCAAGGCTTATAAGGAGTGTCTGAGGAACTGTGTTTAGCCTGGAGAAAAGGAGGCCCAGGGGAGACTTCATCACTCTCTAATGACTGCCTGGAAGGAGTTTGTAGTAAGGTGGTTGTAGGTCTTTTCTCCTAAGTAACAAGCAAGAAGACAAGAGGAAATGACCTCAAGTTGCACAAGGGGAGGTTTAGTTTGGATACCAGGAAAAATTTCTTCACCCAAAGGGCGGTCAAGCCCTGGAACAGCTGTTCAGATATTGACTGAGTCATCTTTCCTTGAAGACGTAGAGATGTGATGCTTAGAGACACGACTCAGTGGTGGACTTGGTAGTATTAGGTTAATGGTTGAACTTGATTCTCTATCCACTTTTGATTATTTGTATCTGGGGAGGCGTGGAAGGAAAGGAAGCAAGAGAATACTGACTAAAATTATTAAAAGGTACAGATATACCTGCTTATATCTTGAACTCTTGAAACTAAATCTGTTCCTAATACTTCACACTGTATATGTCCAACCTAGGCATCAAGACTTGTTGAGTCAAATGATACATATGTATCTCAATGTATATGACAGAATTCACTTGTGAAGCCTTATGCTATTTAGCATACCTTTGGTAAACTTCTTAATGATGTTCAACCTGTCTTTAGAAGCTAAATGGCAAAACCGGTTTTGTCTGTGCATTCCATTTCCCACTACACTTGAGGATATATAGGATCATGAGTATTGTCTACTTCTATTTTCATATGGATGACTGACAAATATAAAATCCCCCCAACTTTTCCATTTATGATAAACATTTTTAGATCAAGCCAGTGACCACATCAGTGTCAAACTCACATTCTCACATGTAGACACTAGTTCACTATATCCTGGGTTCAGCACTAGCAGTCATTTTTCTCCTTCTTAGTAGCTGGTACAGTGCTGTGCTTTTGACTTTCAGCCTGGGAACAAAGCTGATAACCCCAATGCTTTCAGTTGCTGCTCATAATGTTTACTCTGACCAAGGACTTTCTGAGTCTCATGTTCTGCTACGGAGCAGGAGAAGCAAGGAGGAAGCAGAGACAGGAAGCTTGACACAAACTAACCAAAGAGGTATTCCATACCACAGCACATCATGCCCACTATATAGACTGGGGGCAGTTACTCAGAAGGATTAGATCACTGCTCAGGTTGGGCTGAGTCTCTGTCGGTGGATGGTGAGTGTTTGTATTCTCTTCCCTTATTATTTCCCATATCATTATTATTCATGGTGGTAGCAGTAGTGGTTTTGTGTTATACTTAGTTACTGGACTGCTCTTAGCCTGTGAGTTACATTCTTTTGATTTTCCTCTCCATCCCTTTGAGAGCTGGGGGAAGAAGGGGGCAAGGGGGGAGTGACCAAGTGGCTGCATTTTTCTGAGTTACAGGCTGGGCTTAAAACATGACTACCTATTAATTGCTTTGTTTAAAATTTGCATGAGAGAGTATTAAGTTCATCGAATGAATTCCTGGTAACACTGAGGTCAAAGAAATTTGTCATCAGTTTTATTCAGGGACAAACAACAATGCCGGTAACTACAAGATGACTAATTTCAAATGTTTGCTGAAATGGATAACAAAGCTTCACAATCATAATTCTACCACATTATACTCAAAATTTCTGTTTTGTTAAGTCAGCTTCCATCTGCAACAATTTAAATTTCTGCTGTTGGCCAGTGGCCTTAGGTCAGTTAAATGCAGCATTTCTAGGACTGGGCCATTGCAATGCAAGTATCGCTTAACATAGGAACTGCAAAACACTTTTCTCCAGCAGCCACTAAAAAAAAAAAAAAAATTAAACAACCAAACAGACACAACAGAAACAACAACAACAAAAAAAAACCCACGCAGAACACACAGATATTGAGTACAGCAAGAACTTGCCATGATATTTGTCACATAGTGAGGAAACCTAGTTAACAACAAAACACCTTTCAGATCATGCTTGTGAAAGAAAGGCTTCCCTTTGCATGCAGCTCCGAAACAAATATATAAACCTTTTATTTGTCTTTTGAAACATTTATCAAAATTGCTTAGCACATGTATGATATTAGGTAAACATTATAATGTCATTCTGGCAACTTTTATGCATGTAGTCACCACAAAGTTCAAGCTGAAATTGTTTCATTCAAGCTTTCCTGAATTATTTGCTTCGAGGTTTTTTTTTAATTTATTTATATGCACTAGTCAGCTACTTAAAAGAAATTTCCATTTAATGACAAGTAATTTAGTGTTCTAGGTACTTTCTCACCAGTCTGTGAATTAAATTCCAAATAAGTGTATCTACTAAAAGTTTTGTGAGTAGCTAGAGTTTTGGCTATTCAGACTTCAAATATTAATATCACATTTTTGAAACTGGAGAAATGGAGAAAAACTTCAACATATCAAGAATTGTCTCTTCCCCAGAGGGAAACAGAACATTAATTTCATGAATCTCTGTATTGCTATTAATTATCTGGGTCTTCTCTTATGAATATTGAAAGCAAGCTGAATTTCTGGGATAAACAGCATATCCAAAGTCCTGTCCAACACATGATTTCAAGACATGGACAACATGCACATATTTTCATTTCCTCAGTTTTAGTAAGCCATCTAAGCAAATATAGTCTCTTTAATGACTTGTCACATCAGAATTTCTATAATTTTCCTAGTTCAGGTACTATTCTCTATAAATTACTCCAAATGCCTGGTCAATGGTGAAAGTTGGGAATTTTTGCTCTTAAATTATTTCAATATCAACTGCTGTGTCTTGGTTGAACAGATATATTTCATAGAAGCTTTCCTCATGCAACCACTGAGGACAATTAAAAAGTTGTTCCTCATTAAAGATAAACCTTTTCCATAGAAAAACAAATCTTTATAAAACAACGGGAAAGATGAATTCTGTGCAGAAACATGAATTTGCATGGAGAATCAACTGCAGCTGTCCATTTATTTTCAGTGATAAAATAAAACTCTTTAATTTACTCCATCTGCTCCCTAGAATGACTCCTGTTTTACTGGCACTGCTGTGGCCCCAGAACCATGAATATTTTCAGACAGTTTCTGGTTTGAAGATGTCTCTTTGCCACAACTAGTATTTCTAAGTCCTTCTTTTCAAAGAAACAGATATAATTAGTTTTCTTTAATTTTATTTATTTATTTTTTGTTTTCTTGGAGGAAATTTTAAGTAACTTACACAATGAGTGTGCATTATATGCACCAAAATTTTAATGTAAATTTGGTATTCTGAATTGCATATTTTTTAAGTGGAGTAAATGTCCATGCTTTGTATAAGACAATATCAATTTATCATTAAGGAACATACAATTTAATCTTATTTAGCAATTCAGAACTTAACTAATAAAGCATACTCATGCATTAAACATAAATATTTTCTTCTGCATTCTTTTTAAAGCATAACATATTCTGTATTTAGGATTTCACATGCAGAATGCTTCCAAGAATTTGGGTACAGTACAGAGGCGAGAATTCAAGCTTTCTTCCAGTTCTGAACTGAAAGATTCTCAGGTCATCCAGAGGAAAAGGTATGCTCATTCATTTTATGCTTGGATGAAAATGTACCTGAATACCAAGCTCTCCTGGTACTATAATACTTAAAAAATTAAAGAAAATCTAAGATTGACAGCTGAACTTCATGTTTCCCTCATTTTTGAAGCCCTCATAAAGGTTTTATTTAATTCAACAGACCTCACAAGTGAACTGAAATAAAACCCAGAATCTCTGTCATTGATTCTGACATTGTTAAAGTTTGTAGATGAAGATTTTCATTCCTTTCACCCTCCTTAGCTCACATGTGCTTCCAAGTTTTCAGTGTTCACACTTACATGGGGGTTTTTTTTCATGACTTAGAATACAAATATGTGGGAAAACAGTGTCATTTGGAAAAATTATAAACACTGGCAACAAACTTTTATGGGAGTAGTACAAATTGGTACAATGTGTTAAAAACACATATGTAAACTATATCACTCCCTTTTGCTATATCTTATACACTTGAATCACGAAGTGCAGAACCTGTGACATGAATGTAACAGATATATACATTTCAATGTACCTTTTTCATCACAACCCTATTTAGCAATCAGATAAAATAATTGAAGAAGTATTTCACTTTCATTAAAAAAAAAAAAAAAAAAAAAAAACAACAACAACAACAAAAAAAAAACCCAACCAAAAAAAACACTCTAAAAACAACTAACAAAACCACTAAGGAAGCCACAATAAAAACAGAGGAAGATTGCAGTGCCCAGCAGTTTAATACAAGAGAGAAAATATTTGTTGGAGAAATTTTCAATACCAAATTTTGGCTTCCTTTTCTCATCTATATTTACATCTGAAATACCTTCTACGATTTTAGTGTTCTTGCTCAGATTTAAGAAAATAAAAAAAAAGAAAACTAGCAACAGAGACAGAAAATGGAAGATTGTACTAAATACCTTTTGCAAAATTAAATGCAACATAAAGCTGAGGAGAAATAGAAGCTGTCATGCAGCTTTAAATATAGTGATATATAAAAATATTTCCTTTAAAACAATAAATAAAGCATCATTGATGTATTCAAAAAATATTCAAAAGTGAAAAAATTCCAAGTTTTTGCTTTGATACCTCAGTTTCATGCTCTCTTGAGTCCTTTACCTCTGGAATCTTGAAAATTTTACTTTTTTTTAGTTACTCGTTTGATCTTTTGATCTACTAACAATTATACTATTTCAATGCAAATCTATCACTATTTTAAAGAAAATCAGCTGTTTACGTCAATACTATTCTTAAATATACCATCTTAACCCTGTCACTTTGTGCACAATTCTGTCACATTACTTCTTAACATAGAGATTTTGTAGTGTCTATTATCACACAACTATCACAGAATCCTGGAATGGCTTGGGTTAGAAGGGACCTGAAAGGGAAGACCATCTGGCTCCAACACTCTGTCACTGGCAGGGACACATTCCACTAGATCAGGTTGCTCAAGGCCCCATCAAACCTGGCCTTGAATGCTGCCAGGGATCAGGCGGCCATAGCTTCTCTGGCTGGGCAACCTGTGCCAGTTTCTCGCCAACCTCACAGTAAAGAATTTCTTAATGTCTAATCTAAATCTACCCTCATCTAGTTTAAAGCCATCCCCGCTTGTCCTGTCGCTATACACCCTTTTCAAATTCCCTCTCCAGATTTCTTGCAGACCCACTTTAGGTACTGAAAACTGCTCTAAGAGCCTTCTCTTCTTCAAGGTGAAAAAGCACAACTCAACCTGTCTTCATAGGAGGGGTGTTCTTACCCTCTGACCATCTTCATGGCCTCCTCTGGACCACATCTCTCTCATCTTGGTAACGCAAGAGTTGAATGCAGTACTGCAGGTGGGGTCTCAGGAGTGTGGAGTAGAGGGAGAGAATTGCCTCCCTTGAGCTGCTGGTCACACTTCTTTATATATCTTCTGCTTACACAAAGTTCAACATCTTTTTTTATTCAGGAAAGTAATTAAGAACTTTAACTTTGTATAAGCTTCAGTATGTTGTAGGGTTTTAAAAATATTCTGAAAAGATTTTCAGTCCTGATAAACAAGAAAAGAATGTGTCTAGCACACTTTCTAGCCACTCAAGTTATGAAAGATTGTTTAGAAGAATATCTAAAACATTTTGAGAGAAAGCTCTTAGGCTTGAAGTACAGCTTTTTAAGGCTGATTTCCTTGTAACTTGTTACAAACTTCCCCAGTATTTGTTGTATTTTTCTGGCTGCCTGTTTTGATGTTGCCTTCCATTTTTTGACAAGAAATAATTTTTGACCTTAGCTGGCAAAGCTACTTAAGGAAATAGTTGTTCTAGAGAAATGATATGTTAACCTTTGATCATATTTTCCATATATTCTATGTATTTCTCTGCATTTTGTGCAGGGAAAAAAATTACCAGGAAAAGCTTGAGAAAACAAGTAATCTGCATGATATCAATCTGTGTGTCTCTAAAGATACACATTAATGTATTTGCAAACCTGAAATTTAAAATCTGAGATAATGCCATCTTAGAAAGTTGTGAAGTCAGTTTCACAGAGTGCTGGTTACTACAGTACAGTAGGAGCTTTGCATAAAGGTTCTTTCCTCATTTGTCGCTAAGAAGGCTGCAACTACTCAAGGTGCATATGCTGGATGCTGCCCTTTTACCCAGCTTCCTCACAGATGCCACTGCATGAAAAGCGTAATTCTGAACTCATTTCTTTAGTCTGCCTACAAAAGGTAATATGTTACTGTGTCTCAGTATTACTGACATGCATCAATATTCCTCACCCAAAACAATATTACTCACATATATCAATAGCTAATATTGATACCAGAGTTTCAGTCTTTACTCATTAGACTAATGTTGCACGTCCTACCTGCTGTTTTGTGATACCCTTCATATCCGTCTCACCTCCTGGGTTTTTATCATGTGCATGTGCTACCTGGTTTATAGCTCTTGACAAGTTAGTCTTTCATTCCTTTGATTACTTAAAGTAAAAGTCAGCAACCACTGTGGTGTTAAAATATACATCTGCATAGATTTTAACTCATGAAATGTTCTTTCTATTTTTCTTTTAATTTTAAAGTACAAAATCTATAATTTAGCCATTCTGCAGAAAGCATGATTCTTCTTCTCTAGCTCACTACATTTTTCCTCAAATTTATTGACTAATGTTTCTTTAAACCTCAACATGTTTAATAACAGTGCAGTAACTATGTATTGGCAAATTATGGAAATCATGGTGACTTTTCTAAAAAAGCTACAGGATATCATTAGAATTAGGTCCTAAATTTGAAGGGGTTTTTTCCAAAGTTTTTTTTGGTTTTCTTTTTTTTTTTTTTTTTTTTTTTTTTTTTTTTTTTTTTTTTTTTTTGTTTTTGTT